>OAMR01000942.1:227356-239675 GCA_900205405.1 Echinochloa crus-galli
GTCAGGTGCATGTGGAGCAGGTGCAGAAGATTACCTGGCCCCGGCGGCGCCGCCACCGCCGGCGTCGCCACCGAGTACTGCTGCCTCCGCAAGAGCTCCCGGACGTAAGCGGCGATGGCGTCCACGGCGGAAGCAGTGCGATCCGCGACGGTGAGCTGGTGGATCCTGTCGAGGACGAAGAACGGGATCTGGTTCTCCGCGAGGTAGAACGCGTCGCGCACCACCGCGACGGCCTCCAGCATGTCCCCGCCGGCGCCCGCCGCCGGCGCCGCCGACACCGTCGTGCCCGTGCCTTTGGCCGCGGCGGCGGCGCCGTTCGTGCGGCGTCCGGCGCCGACGACGTCGCCGAACCGGGCGAGCAGGTAGCAGCCGTCGAGCAGCAGCATGCGCACGAACTCGTTGCTGTCGATGCTGAACGAGTGGGCGTAGCAGCTCCTCGCCTGGGCCTCGAGGCCGGCGATCTCGCCGAGGTAATCCTCCAGCGCGGCGCTGGCCGCCGACAGGACGGCGTTGAGGCATCTTATCTTCTCCTCGTCCTTGGCGAGGTCTGGGTTCTTGATCCGATGGTACGGGCCAATGGAAATGTGGTGTGGGTCGTACTCTGCCGCGTCGACGTTGCGGGTGAGGCTGCCGACTTCCGCGATGATGATTGGGCGGCCGCCGCCGGTGAGGTTGACCGCCTGTGTCGTCGCGGCAGCCAGCTCCTCCCGCAGCTGCAGAGCCAGGGAAGAGATGTTCACCCCATAGGCATCGCCCTCGGCTCCCATTTTGCCCTGCAGATTAATGATTGGTGTACACTCCACTGTTTATTATTAGTCAGCAATACAATACTAAAGTTTTGAGGTAGGCAAACAAGAAATTGAACTGATCCATTGATAAGTTTTCTGGCACCGTGATGAACTCTGGCCTTGTTTAGATCCCAAATTCTACCCCCAAATTTCACTATGTAAAAAGAAGGTTCCCATCATATCAAAATGTTGGCACATGTATGGACTACTAAATGTAGATGAAATAAAAAACTAATTACATGCTTTTATTGTACTTTACGAGACGAATATTTTGAACCTAATTAATCAATGTTTGGACAATTATTCATAAATACAAACAAAATGCTAACGTATTTATGACGGACATCCCAAATTTTGGAACTTAACAAGGGCTCAATAACGGGTGCTACAACAGTTACGTCCAGCGCATTTTTTTTTGGATAAGGGTCCAACATGTTGATTGACCCTAGTGACAATTGACAAAGGGAACTTGCACTCTTCTATTGGAATTCTCTAAAGAACAGCTCATCTCCTTTCTGTGTGTTCCCTATAAATATATATAGCAAGATGAAATTAGAGGTAACGTGACATCCTAAAAGGAGATGAATTATGTGTTTAAAAATTAAGACAATAATCAATATATAAAAACCTACTCCAAATTCTATCTAATGTACACTAGGCTTTGTTACACGTCATATCACTACCGGTTAAAAGTTTTGCACCCTACGTTCCAATCCTATTAACTACACATGACAAATATAGGAAAGACAAATACGAAAAGTAATTCAAAAGGTAATGCTGAATATAAAGAGTGCACAGAATGTAAACTCCAGAAAGACGATATACTCCGATGTATCGGAAAGCAACATTTTTTCCTAGTCCTCGTTGTTGGAGCACCTCTTAAGGGAATGCCCGTTCAAGAGCCTTGCTCACTGGCCAAGTAACTCCGTGATAGCCGATGACCTTTCTCCACGCTCAAGTGGGTCACCATCTTGTCTCTTTCGCACGCTCATTGTCGCTTCCACTCGGTAGAGTTTCGGCAAAACACCAAGGGCCTCTCCTCCTCTCACAAATACCGGCGGCCACTCCACAAACTCGGTTGGAGGGTCTCGGAAGACTTATAAGCCTAGGATTTGAAACACGATAAGCGGACAAGCACCAATAATAAAGAGGTGTGCAAACCTTACCTAACTCTAGGCTAATTCCTAAAGCAATGTGCTACTAGGCCTAAACTAAAACTAATTAAGACCTAAACCTTGTTGCTAATAGCCCTAATATATATTCTCTTGATCACTTTGGTGTATAGAGTACTCAAATATGTATGGAACACATGTATACAACTTCTTCAAGCGCTACCACTGTTGAAATGGCCAGGTGGCGGGGTATTTCCTAACCAATGAAACTGGCCGTTGTTGTTACGGGAAGAAAAATATGCCTTGACCGACTCATTGGGTCACTCATGAACAGATAAATTTGCCTTGACCGAATCATTGGGTCACCCATAAACAGTAGCACCAAATCAATCGGGGTTCCTGTGCAATGTAGCCATTGATGGTTGTTTCCAGGATCCCACGAGCTCACCGATTGATTCGGTGCTCATTCTTGTATATGACCAAATGAATCGATCATTCTAGAACCAAAATTCTCAAATAGTAGCACTGTTTGATACTCTCAACTTAGTAAGCAATACCGGATCATATTGTCATTCTATTAATTTTTTTCCTTCATAAATAGTAGCACCAATTGATCCTTTCAACTCATCATAGTAGCACCTATTCAATCTGTCATTCCTATTATCCTTCATGAACAGAAGCATTGATTGATTCTCTCTGCTCAACATATTAGCACCGATTCAATCGGTCATTCCAGTAGTTATTATCCTTCATAAATAATAGCACCGATTGATCTTCTTAGTTTAGATTCAATCGATCAAATACGTCGGTCAGGAATCTTCGTTGTTTTCTAGTTGTTTTTTCGCGGGTCTTTGTTCCAATTGATTTATTTGAACTTACAATTATTTTGATGGTTTATAATCAAACATTGGGACCTATAAATCTATAAATATAAATCTCACCAAACACATTAATCCCAATAATCATGTTGTCACTCAATCACCAAAATCACAAACAATAGTCTAGGGCCATTTTTCTTACAGAAACAACATAATTTCTACCGGCAACATGGCAACATAGCTGGGTATTGTTTACTGGTATCTATTAAAGACAAAAGGCTTGCACAAGCTGAATGCGCATTTTTTTTACTAACATAGTATAGATGTAAATATTTTTAATATAAACGCTAGTACACCCTCTCGTCAAATAAACACTTCACAAAGATTAGGATATCATATATCTTGAGGCTAATGAAGCCATCCGATAGTGACACCCAGCTTTCAACGAATATACTGTATACTATAAAGTAATAATTACCCATAATGCAAGCGTTGCTGTGGTTAAAGACTCAAACATGATTATGCATAGGGAATATTATCAACTTAGCCAACGGTATCAATTCTTGACTCATATATACACCTTGAAAGGTCAGACTCTATCAATGCACGTACGCACCATCTTTTGCATTTATGACAGTATATATTGCCTAAGGCGACACACGGGACGTTTAATCTTTAGATATCTGCGTCTCTAACAAAAAAGCAAGAGGCTAGGTGGAGTTGAGCTGACAATCTCGATGCACCTCGATCTCTCACATAGCACGATTAGATTAGAGGTGGTAACGGATTATGACCCGTTTGTTCGTTAACAATCTAACTTGGCCCTAATCTGACCCGATCCTTAAAATTTCTAGTACAAAAGTGAGGGCCCTTTACCACCCTAAGCACGATATTATTAGACATAGATAGCCGATGGGCGCTCTCTATCCTCTGCGCTTACTGGATTAGTAATATTGTTAAATGACGTCCTAAGCAAATGTTGGGTTCTCGGTTTAGAATCTTATCTGGTTTGTACAATATCGAAAAGCTGGCTGAAAAGATATATACAACTATATATGTTAACAAGCTTGTCAGAAAGGCAGCTTTATTATTCCTCATCAGCGTGATGGATCATCTTTGCACTTTTTTCCTTTTCGATTGAGAGGCGTGCCCGGCATCTGCAAGAACGAGTACCCGGCCCGACACTCGTTTGGTACGTAGCAGCTCGTCAGTTGCGTGGCCCAGTAACCCATGCGCTGTAAAGAACCCCAGCGCGTCCAGGCATGTGCATCTGACTCACGAAAGTATTTGGCTAGTAAGCTAAATAATTCAATCAACAGGTTCACGAAATTTCATTCGTTTCAACAAAAAAAAATCAAGGATTCATTGGGAGAAACACTGCAGTATATAAACCGAACTGTTTCCTTGCCTTAGGCTGCTCGCAGCGAACGCAAAAGCCAAACTCTACAGTGTACAGGCACTACACCACAACCCCTAAACATCAATGGATGAATTGTCGGCATATCAGCCTGCAGCGATGGCACATCCGTCGGTATAACAGTATACCAACAGATCCTTGCTGTGGGTGCAAGTGCTGTCGATAAACACTTATACCGACATATTGGCTGTTACTGGAACAAGATTACCGACATACACATGTTTATCGATAGATAATCTGATAGTCAGTTTATACCGACAAACAATCAAAAGGTATAATTAGCTTATACCGACTGATGTTCAATAGAGAATTTAGTAGCCAAAAATTCTAATCAGGCAATAGTACCACATATTAAATCCGAATTCAAGACTAATCATGTATCCACCATGTCACATTCATCTCAAATATCCATTCAATAACATATCAAATTGAGGTCAAGTAAATTGATGCAAACTGAACTCAAATTCAGGACAAATATGGTACCCATCATGTTACATTAGCACCATTCATTCACCAGATACATGTCAAAGTTCATGGATTGTTTGTTCTGCATCAACCAGTGTACAAAATCACTCTTTCCAGCAATCAAAAGGTACCGATAGATGCAGTACTTGCATGAACATCACCCAACAGCAACTAATGGATCCCAAAGGCAGGTTATACTACTACCAGATCATACCACTACCAGATCACTAGGTTATACTACTACCAGATCACCCAACAGCAACTAATGGATCCCACCAGAAACTCAAAAACAAAAGGCAGAAGGTTTGGATCCAACAACAATACTGTCATTATCAATTTCATCTGCTATATGCAGCTAGTATTGTCCAGCCCTTCTTGAAAAATAAAGCACCATGTAATCAGCAAAGTGTGGAGAGGGCATAACAAATGAAGTACAATATAGCTTTCTGTCTTCTTCAATACAGTAAAATAATGAAGGCCAAAATCACAACATCTATCATCCATGTTCATGAATCGCGGCAGCAACATATTTCATAGAGACAAAACAAAATAATCTTTGGATATCTTCACACATGCCACAAGCAGTCATACCACAAAAGCCTCAAGTTACTGTACTATACCATAAAACCTACAAGTTATTGTACTGCACCACACAACTTACAAGTTACTTGGTAAGAATTCATGTCATCTTGAATACCAAAAGAGCAATATTGTACTATCCTATTGTAGATCCAAGTGTTGACATTTTGCAAAATCATAAACTGAACAAAATGAAAGGCATCACAAAAAGTACCTGTAGTACCCTGGGAAGATCTTGATGCCTTGCTTGAAACCACCTTCAGCTATCACACAAACAAGAATAATTAGAAACATAGGTCACTAATCATCACAGATGAAAAGGAAAAAAAGAAATAATGTCAAGTAAAGTATATTACTCTTTTATATGGCCAAGCAATCGACATCATATAAGCACCGGCCATAGACTCCATATTGTCATAAGGTTGAGGTAGCATGACATCCCTTTTAATCACAACATTGACAATAACTTCACAAAATTGCTTTCCAAGAGACTGACCTCCTACAATGGTCTTTGGATTAGTTGAAATGATTATTCCCTTGGCTACAGGTTGATCCTGTCTCAACATGGCAAATAATATCACATCACTTCCAACTTGAAACAAATAGTACATTTGTGAGAGTTGAGTAAATGATGGATTGATCAGCTTTAAATCCCGAATACAAATTTTGCAGGAGGATAAGAATATTACAAGTGTATCATGTGCATAGCGAGGGGCAGCATCATTCATTGGTGTTGTTGTAATGTTCCTAGTAGGCAATGAGGGGGCTGCACCTTGCATTTGGTCAAGCAAATTCTCCTCCTCATCAGACTCCTCATCAAAGTGACCATAACCTCCACAGTGATCTTCACCTTGAGCATTATGATGTGCCTCATCAGCGAGTTCTTCGGACCTTGGGCTCTACATCAAGTATTGAAAGAACATGGGAAAACATGTTAGAACAAATGGGCAGATTGAAACTGCAGATTCAACATTGAACAATTGCTAAGACAAGGTAAATTCAAACTGCAGATTGAAGTTAAAGTATTTACCACTTGGTGTCGTGAATTAGAACCATGCTGTGATAAGGTTTCAACATTTGCCATTTCTCTTGTCGTCCTTTGCTCCAACAATTTCTCCATTTCCGTGACGCGCAGTTGTAGAGCTGATTTCTCAGTTTCAGCCTTCCGGCGAGCTAGAGATTCCAAACCTTGTTGGCATATATGCCTTCAACCCTGGGGTTCCAATTTCTTGGGGAGTTGGCCCTAGACCCAAAACACGGACACGTCCTCTTGGCTCCTTTAATCCACAAATAGTTGCAAATGCATCACCTTCCTTAATTGTTCTGTCCTTCAACTCTAGATGGGCTTCAACATCTGCTTTAAGTTTAGTCTGTAGAAACCAAATAAGTGTTGCTGCTGTCAGCATTAGAGGACCATTCTTTTTTTCTAAAGACAGCCTTAAGGAGTAAATTCTGTATGTGGAGAAAGCTTACAATTGTTGCTTATGCATCAATGAAAATGCCCCAGATGATAGATTTATGTACCATCCTGTGCCTACAACAAGCATGGCTCACACTGCCTGATGTATGAGGCTCCAACATCTCTGAACGATTATTTTTTTCTCTTCCCGATCGAGCCTGTGGTAGAAATTATTAGAATCTGCACACTGTCTGAACAATACGAGTCCCATAGGTAAGTAATTAAATGAAGAAAAACATATTCAGCAAGTTATTTGTCCCTTACCTCACAATCAGAAGACCTCCAAAAGTTAATAAGAAATTTCCAATCATCAGGATTCACTCTAGCACCATTAGTTTCATCAATATTTAAATTGATCAGTTCCTCATCTGTCAATGTTTCATCAAAGTAATTTGCTTTTAAATTTGACTTGTACTCTTTCCATTTTCTTCCAGCCGTAGTCATAAACCAATTCATGGTAGCATCATCCAGATCATAGAAAACCTTATATATTATCAATAAATAGAGCCAACAATACCTTGTCATGCAACTAAACTACATGTGCACATGCTTCAATATGTTCAGAACAGGACATCCAAACTAACAACAAGTTTACCACTGGGACAAGATAAAGTAATGAAACTTCATGTATTACATCAACCTTTTGTTGATGATTGTCATCATTATTTTCATAAACTTGAATACATGAGCATCTTTAATATAAAATAAGTGCATTGCTTACAGTGAGCTACCAACATTTTAGATGCTTACAATTGAAACCTAGTGCTTAATTTATTTAAGTGACGCTAGAAATTATGTAAGATGCTTATACGAAGGCAATGCGATAGTAAGGAAAATAAAGGGAACACTACATTTACACACCGTGTTAGCTGTTGTAAAATGTGAATGTTGTGGAAGTCTGGAAATTTTCTGGTTGCTTACCACCTACACAATGAAGAGACAATTCAATATGAAATATAAGGTAATATTTCCATCATGTCTATGGTGGTACTGAAAATAGGTTTCTTTTACCTTCAGCTGCAATATGAACCTCTAGTGTCTTGGCAAGATTTCAATAACCAAATCAGTGGACGAGGTGGCAAAGTTGTCGCTGCACAGAGACAAACAACAGAGAATTAACAATGAGTTCAACTAGAAGATTTTCACATATGAATAATTTATCATCAACATAGAGCACATGAAATGAGCACAATAGTAAAATGCACTAGCTACTGAGTAAGAACAAATCACTATACTTCGAATGTGAAACAGATCTTGGCCGAATATACTAGAAACATTGCTCTTTTTGAGGAAACAGTAGAGTTGGAGGTGGATCTTGCCTTGGCTTTGCAGGGAGCTACGGATCTCGTCTTCGAATTCCAGGCAATGGCACATGGGTTGGTCGCTGTCCAAATCACGGAAGGGGTGGCGGCTTCCTTGCTTCCTGTCAGGGGCTCCTCCGTGATCCAAATCCAGGTACCGACGGTGGCCACCTGGATGTGGTTTGAGCCGGAGAGGACGTCGTGTGCTGCGGGCGGCGAGGGTTTGGGCGGAGCTCTGGTGGTGAGGGTTTGGGCGGAGCGCTGGTGGCGAGAGGTTGCTGCGGGCGATGAGGGTTTGGCCGGGGACGGGGACAAGTCTGGGATTTGGAGGGGGCGGGGTCGGGGGCAAGCGCGCGGCGAGGCTTTTCGGAGGGGGGCGGCAGGGGGAATGGCGCGGCGGCGGATTTTGGCTCCTGCTCGATCGGTGTTTTCCGCGGAGGGGTTGGCGGCCAGGAGACGAGGGAGTAAAATTAGGGTTGCGAATCGGAGAGAGAGCAAGCTGACCGGTGGGCCTTCTAGGTTAAATTTGCGCGCGAGAGAGCAAACGGGCCTGGCCCATGTACACCGATAGATAGTTTGGGGCAAATATAAGGAATCACCGACAGATAGTTTCATGGTAAATCAAAATATTTATACCGACAAATGTTCACATGCTATAATGTGAAGCACCGACAGATGATATGTAAGTCATGTTTACCAACAAACCGTTCATCTATAATTTTCTATTTATAGCTTCAATTTTGGGTTGTGGTGTAGTGAGGGGATACGGAGGAGAAAAAACGCCTACAGCGGCATACGAAAAAGCCAACGACATGCTCGACGAGGCAACGCCGAACAGCAAATGAAGCGTAATGGCGCACGAATGCCATCGGCCGACATGGCGCGGGGTCCGCCTTCCGGCCGTTGCTCCCCGCCTCCTCCCGTGCCGCTCTGCCGCCGGCCGCCGTGGTCGACGCGGAGCTGCTCCCGGCCGCCGCCGCTGTCCGTCGACGCCGGAGAAGAGGAGAGGGAGAGGAAGAGAAGAGGAGGGGCGTTGGTCGGCACCCTGGGCAGGAGGTGGAGAGAGAAGATGGCCGCGGCGGCCCCGAGCAGCAGCAACTGCCGTCGGAGCTCGAGCAGTAGCCAAGATCCGCGTGAGAGGAGGAGTCGGTGGGGCAAGCAGCACGGTGCTGCTACTGCTCGTCGCGACGGCCGCCACCTGGTGGAGGGAGGTCGACTCAGCGGGGCAAGCAGCCCGACGCTGCTGCTGCTTGTCGCGACGGCCGCCACCTGGTGGAGGGAGGTCGACTCAGCGGGGCAAGCAGCCCGACGCTGCTGCTGCTTGTCGCGACGGCCGCCACCTGGTGGAGGGAGGTCGACTCAGCGGGGCAAGCAGCCCGACGCTGCTGCTGCTTGTCGCGACGGCCGCCACCTGGTGGAGGGAGGTCGACTCAGCGGGGCAAGCAGCCCGACGCTGCTGCTGCTTGTCGCGACGGCCGCCACCTGGTGGAGGGAGGTCGACTCGGCGACGCCTGCTTCCCTGCTTCTGCTCGCGCTCCGCCCCTGCTGCAACGCGCGCCTGTTGTCAGCGAGCTGCAACTGCCGCCGCCGACCGAGCTCCTGCACCTCCGCGAAGCAAGGCGCCCGCTGCTGCTGCTGCTGCTGCTTGGCCACGACGCTGAGGAAGGCCGTCGCGTTTGGGTGGAGGAAGGGCAAGCGGGTGCCGGCGCCGGCGAGGAGGAGGGAGGGGCCGCCAGAGGGATTGCCGGCGCCGGCAGGGGGAGAGCAGACCGAGCAGATCAGGAGACGGGGAGGGGACCAGTGGAGAGAGAGAAATAAATGGGTAAATTAATAAAGGAGTATGACATGTGAGTCCGATCGCTGGTAGTTGATACGGAGTATGTGATATAGGGTATGACGAGTGCGGATACACTGAAACTGTAAAATCTTGATGACTAGGACAGAATATTCCTTTTTAGGGGATGTGTTTGTATGACCAGTGCGGATAGCCTTAGAAACAATGCGATGGTGAGATGAAGGTATTCTCTGTTGGGGCCATAGGCTTAGAAACAAAGCTAAAAAACTACTTCGGTTAAATTTGCGAACTAGAAACCAAATTAGGCATACTGTACGTATTACTATGTATGCATAAAAAGTGAAAACAATTTGTGGAAACGTTTTGAGATCATATTGGCGCACAAAGTTATGCAACTAAATAAAATATCACTTCTGCCTATTATTAAGGTTCGAGCTGTTTCTGTGTTACTTTCACTTTTGATCCGTTATGTGTTGCGCGCTGCCATCTAGGACTAATGTTCTATCTGAAATTTTTCTTTCGTCATCGATACTCGGTTTTGTCTGTTCTACTTTGCTCTCCACAGTTCCAAGTTTCAAGTTCCAAGCGAATCGTCTCCATCCCTAGAACCGGTGGTAAAATGGATCTTTTTGACGGGGGAGAGGCCGGACTACTACAAGCTGCAACTTGGTGTCCGCACCGAATTAGTTACACCACCTGAAACGTCGCAAGGTTACAGTGTGTGTCAGACTGAGATATAATTTAGCCAGCACTAGGCTGTAAGAATCTTTACAGTCCATCTCTCAGCCTCATAATATAGTGGTTTAGCTCTTTATCATTAATACATGACCCACTTGTCTCTCTCATAAAGTTTATTGGTTTTTATGTCTAAACTAGCTGTAAACTCACAACCCACCTCCTCTCTCTCCTCTTCTCTCTCCTCCACCTCACTATTTAGCCTTCCTGCAGCCTTCCAGAATGTACTTGCTCTTACTCGATGTGGGAACGAGCGTGTAGCCTGATATTAACAGTCTTATTATGTCGTGGGTTCAATTTATTAGGCCAGTCTCAGTGGAGATTTCATGGGGGTTTTATGGCATTAAATACGCTAATATGGCATAGGAGAGAAGGTGGAGTTTTACGGCTTGTGAGAGGAGTTTTATCACCATGAAACTCCTTTGACACAGTTACCTGATTTTTGATCTAGGTAACCGTGTAGTGAAACTTTGCAGTGATACCGGCCTTATGGAAGTGAATTTTCAGATCATTTTAAAAAAATTATCTCGCCGGTTTGTCAGGGTTGGGAGATTTTTCTAGATTACTTTTTAATGCTTCAAAGCCTTCCTCGTTGAGACCGAGGAGGAGGGGTCGAGAACAACTTAGCGGCGAGTGTGTGGAGGTCTACTCTGAGTAGACAATGGTCGGTCATGCTAATGGGAACGCCATTAAGGCCTTCAAGTCCTACGAGGAGCTGCTGCCACTCGTCAAATGAGGGCACGTACAACAATTAGATATCTCCTGTCTTTTTATTGCTGTCTACGTAAAATAAGCTGATGTGGTCATCATTTAATGAGAAAAGAGATGGTTGCTGTCTACTATCTTATCTACTATTTTAACTCGTGCTCCCATATAAAACAGTAGTAACAAGAGTGCATATTAATTGCTATATAGAAAGCTAAATGGACAGCCCATTGTAAAGCTGTCTATTTAGCTGTCTCCGTGTGTTAAATAAACAACAGCTGTCTAAATTATTGTACACGTGTCTTTAGCTCGACTTTATGCCGCGCTACATGTTGTACATGCCTTTAGCTCGACGTTATGCCACGCTACATGGAGGTCAGCACCAGGCAAGATACTAGACGACATGGCATAGTTAGCCTCCACGTGTGCAAGCGGGTGATGCCGGCCATGATGGCCATGCTAAGGCTGTTCGCACGGGGCACTCCAAAAGAAACGCCAATCGCTATGGCGTATCGGTTTGGCCTTTTTTTGCTGCAGCGGCGTACGCCAAACCCAACGCAACCCTTCTGGGAACGACAAATCAAGAGGGATAGAGATGATACGGTACACGCCACGTCACGCGGGGCCCGCGCACCATTCCAACCGCGCGCCGCTCTTCCCACCGCCGCCCACGCTAGCTGCCCTAGCGCTGCCAGCCACCGCCGCCTCCCACCGCGCTGTGCGCCGGTGGAGGCCGGGCTGGGGAGGCAGGATGGACCTCGACGATGGAGCACACTGGGAGTGAGAAGGACGGTGTCGCCGGCGTGGCAGGTACGGGAGAGCTTGATCTCGGGGACGCGCACCTCTTACCCAGCTGTTGCCTCGCGCGCTCACCGCCGTTGGAGCCCGCTCTCTCTGTGCGCGGTGCTCGAGCCACCGCCGCCGTCTCACACGTGGGCATTGTCGTGTGCTGCTGCTCTGCCCCTCATCCACCTTACCATTGCCTCCGCCTTCCTCGCCGCCCCCATCGACTCCACCTCTGCGGGTGTTTGTTCAGGCCCAGATCCGCCGCCGCCCGCAAGGCCCCCACACCCACGCGCCTCATCTTCTACGTGGGTGGCTCCCTCCTGCTGCTGCATGGGGAGGGAGGGGGTGGGGCAGCGGTG
>OAMR01000942.1:269563-279896 GCA_900205405.1 Echinochloa crus-galli
CGAGTGGCGGAGCAGGAGGTGCGGCAGAGCGGCACCGCGGCCGGCGAGCAGCGCGCAGCCGTGCGGCGGTGGCGCGCGGCCGTATGGCGCGCGGCAGCGAGGCGGCGCGGGGCCGGGCGACCGGCGACGAGGCTCATCGGCGTGCGGCCGGCCAACAGCGTGCGGTGGCGCACAGGCGGTCGGTGTCGGCTGGAAGAAGGAAGAGGCGGCGGTGGAGAGAGAAAGAGAGGAAAGGGGATCCAGAAAAATGTGGAGATGATTGAGGAAAGAAAGGGGAAAGATGGAGAGGTAAAGGGGATTGAGAAAAAATATAGGGAAAGGGAATTAGGAAAGGAGATCTGTTGGAGATGAAATTTTACCTCTTAATCCCCTTTAACCAGAAATATAGGGAAAGTGAATTGTTTTTCTCAATCTGTTGGAGTTGCTCTTACGCTCGAAGCCACCGCCACTTTGCTAGAGAATTAGCTAATAAGTAGCGGTTGAGTCGCGCACTGGCATTACATAAGCTTGCATCTCTCTATAAGGATATTTATAAAGTATTCTTACACTTTCATAAAATGTAAACGTTCTTAGACACTTGATTCACACAAGGAAACTAGGAAAGGTTAGTGAACATTGATACATTCAGTCTAAGCCTTTAAGTTAAATTTATTGGAATTCCATGCTCATACTCAAAGTGGACTAGCTCCAAAACTCAAAGAGGCATCTCAACATCTCATGGTCCCTCCTGATGAGGTCTGGTTTCTGGATCCCATATGGTTCTGTGGGTTAATTGTATACGTTCCTTTACATAAATACTAGAATTACGGCAGCACATCTTTCTACAAAACAGGTGTCTATTACTTTGGTATGGTGTGAGTGGCTAGAGTTAGCACCCCCGTCCCGTACGTACGTGAATACCTGATTCATGATTCTAATCTTGCTTCTTATCTAATGAAGCTTCTATTCTAAAAAAAGAAGATATATACGTTCGATGTATATAAAAGTAGTGCAATTTGCATGGCTGCTGCATAACTTTGCTCTATAAAATAATTAACAAAAGATTCACCCCATACAATGTAAAAAAAGCTTGTGGGCAGGTCTACATTATTGTCCAACTTTCATGAAAAGCGTGTTGCATAGAAAGCTAAGCCTCTCTCTACCTGTCATCTACGGCAAAAGCTAGGAACTGAATGGTTCACACTACCAGAATGATCGACATCTGCACCGGGTGGGAAAGCACTTTAGCACCGGGTTTTCCACCCGGTGCAACTAATCCGAGGCTAAAGGGGTACCCCTTTAGCACCGGGTTGAATAACCGGTGCTAAAGGGGCCCTTTAGCACCGGGTACTTACAGATGATTACTGTACCTAGATAGTGACACACTGACACTTCGCAAGAATTAAAACAAGATGAGCTGCTACACTACAGAACAAACAAGAACTTGCTCTTGTGGATCTCTTGGAGACGGGGGAGGTGACCTAAATGCCCCGGATTTCTTTTTTTTTTTTTGCTTTTTTCAGTAGCCATGCGTGCACGTCTATATACGTATATATTCTAATACGTGTATTCTAATGCGTATTCGGCCGACTCTATATTCATACTAGCTGACATTTCATCAAAATAGAAGACATATATATTACACATATATATTACAAAAGTAGATAACTCGAGTTATATATATTTAAACTGTATTTTCTACTTAATTAAGATTGACGACTAGCTTGTTGGATTGTCCGGCACGTCCTCCAGTACTGGCGAGAAGTATTCTCCTCGGGGATTGACGACCTCGTCCCAGATCCATCCGACGAGCTGTTCTGCAATTGCGTCAATTCTTTCTAGCTCCAGGGACTCTTCCTTCAGCCTGAACATCTATAATTTACAAATAATTGAAAGATATTTAATCCGCCGAGTTGGAGACAATAATTGTGCACTTAATAATAATGGAAATGTGTTTATTATTACGTACCATAATATCGTGTTGTGTAAGCTTTTTATGTCCCCAATTCCACATGAAATCGCAAACATAGTATGCACATAAATTATTTCCCGGCCCCTGTTTGGCACACTGTCGACCAAAAGAAATTAAGTAAAATTCATATAATATATTAGCCGAGGCCTACATGTACAAATTACTTGCTTACCGGAAAGCCAATGTTCCATTTTAGTGTTTCATGTTGAATTCCCGGGTGTTCTTGACGGAATTGAATCCAGGCCCTGCGAACAAAAAAATTGAGTTAAGTCATTGCGAGTGTAAGGGGTGAATTAAGTAGGGGAAAATATACATCACCTTGTCATCATGTCCATGATGTTCTGTAGTTTTTCTTTTGGAGTGTGCAACGAATCAAAGACGTTCACGACACCCCGGTCAGGACACAATATTATTAAGAACCAGTGGAATCTGTGCACATGTATACATTATAATCAGAAATGAAATAGTACACAGACAGTATAAGAAGAAGAAGCCTGTGTATGTACTCACTCGATGTTGTACGGGATTAGTATGGAGTCGCAGTAATTTTGTTTCTTAATATATTTGTATAGGTTTCCATATGTTTCCTCAGGATTCATCAATATCATTTCTTCACTTATCCTTCGAGGATCCACGAAACCAACGTCATATATCCCGGATCTGCGACATTTTTGAATCTCCATTCTGCATATGTTAAGCAATAAATAAAGCCCGCGTCAGCATAGATTGGAATTAATGTTTTCAAACTGTGAATTATAAGCAACAACAAAGTACTTACAGTGTCCAACATGTGATCAAATCCACGTCCATGGCGTCGCGGTGGTACAGCTCATATATATCATTAAACCTGAGCCAGACAAAATCCGCGTCACCATTGTAGAAGTCTTGGTCCTTCACGCCTACTTTTATCATGCGCCGTTTATTCCTTCTTGATTCTTCCAAATACCAGTCATGGAATCGGCGCATCTTCGTCTGTAGGTTGCTCTCCATTTCAGGAGGGACCATAGGCTCGCCAAGCTTAAACGGCCACTTCAGCGTTGTGTTTACAGGCACCTCTTCTTCCCCCAGGACTTGCGCTCTGGTTAGTCCAGTCTCGGCCATTACTCGTTGAATGTTAAGCTCGTCCAGAGATGGCAATGGACCCAAGGGACGCTGAGGTTGCTGGCCGAGCTGAGGAACCTTTTTGGATGGGCCCGCCTCCTTATCCGCAGCCTTCCGTTTCCGGCGAGATTTCAGTAATGAGCGGTCATAGTCTGTTACTATTACTTCCTTCTGTTGACCCTTGCTCAAATTACCGAGGAATGACTTCACGATGGTGGGATCAAGCTTCGGCTCCGGCTCAGGTTTTCTCCTCCACTCGGCCATTTGCCTCTTTGTGTCTGCTTTTACCGAGGCTTCGAGCTCCTCTAGAGTCTTCTCGCCCGCTCTTTTCTCTGGTGCGGGCTTCTCTCTAGTTTTTCGCGCCTTCTTCGCTGGTGGAGTGGGGGCAGAGGCTTTAGTGCGGCGTCCCCTCTTCGGCGGAGGAGACGGAGACCTCTTCGGCGGAGGAGACGGAGACCTCTTCGGCGGAGGAGACGGAGACCTCTTCGGCGGAGGAGACGGAGACCTCTTCGGCGGAGGAGACGGAGACCTCTTCGGCGGAGGAGACGGAGACCTCTTCGGCGGAGGAGACGGAGACCTCTTCGGCGGAGGAGACGGAGACCTCTTCGGCGGAGGAGACGGAGACCTCTTCGGCGGAGGAGACGGAGACCTCTTCGGCGGAGGAGACGGAGACCTCTTCGGCGGAGGAGACGGAGACCTCTTCGGCGGAGGAGACGGAGACCTCTTCGGCGGAGGAGACGGAGACCTCTTCGGCGGAGGAGACGGAGACCTCTTCGGCGGAGGAGACGGAGACCTCTTCGGCGGAGGAGACGGAGACCTCTTCGGCGGAGGAGACGGAGACCTCTTCGGCGGAGGAGACGGAGACCTCTTCGGCGGAGGAGACGGAGACCTCTTTGGCGGAGGAGACGGGCTTGCATCAGGAGCTCCCGGAGAATCGTCATGATCCTGTGGATCTCTTGGAGGTGACGGGGGCTTGTTGGTAGCCGCAGGTGTATCGGGTATAACGATGTCTGCCTTGCTCCATAGAATGATGCAGTGAGAACACTGACCGAGTTTTGTTTCTCCGTCACCTCCGGGGATGTCAAGTTCCAAGTCTTCCCAGCTGGTGACGACTTGCTCCACCTCAACAGGTACGTAACCATGTGGAATGTCATTGCAGTGCCATTTTTGCCCTTCTTCCACACGTTTGGTCATACCGTATGCGACCTGATAAGTTAGTAGTCACAAAGAAAGTTAGTAAATGAATGGTATTTACGGTGAAATGTATGCAGTATGAACTAAGGTCGCATACGTACCACCACAGCTAAGTTCTTCTGCCTGACGACAAGCTCGCACGCGGTCCGTTGAGTTATTTCATCCACGGTGTAACGGACCGCTTCGGCGGCCTGTGTGGAAGCGTGACTGCTTTGATATTGCTGTGGAGGGCTAATAAGGGCCGCATCTTGGAGAGGTGCATGCTCTGTGGAACCGGTCCCGCCTGTGGCTTGTTGGAGAGGTGCAGGCTCTGTGGAACCGGGAAAGCCCTTTAGCACCGGGTTTCCCACCCGGTGCAACTAATCCGAGGCTAAAGGGGTACCCCTTTAGCACCGGGTTGAATAACCGGTGCTAAAGGGGCCCTTTAGCACCGGTTGCTGCCTGAAACCGGTGCTAAAGACCCCGGATTTCTTTTTTTTTTTTGCTTTTTTCAGTAGCCATGCGTGCACGTCTATATACGTATATATTCTAATACGTGTATTCTAATGCGTATTCGGCCGACTCTATATTCATACTAGCTGACATTTCATCAAAATAGAAGACATATATATTACAAAAGTAGATATTCATGCATCTCAACTCGAGTTATATATATTTAAACTGTATTTTCTACTTAATTAAGATTGACGACTATCTTGTTGCACTGTCCGGCACGTCCTCCAGTACTGGCGAGAAGTATTCTCCTCGGGGATTGACGACCTCGTCCCAGATCCATCCGACGAGCTGTTCTGCAATTGCGTCAATTCTTTCTAGCTCCAGGGACTCTTCCTTCAGCCTGAACATCTATAATTTACAAATAATTGAAAGATATTTAATCCGCCGAGTTGGAGACAATAATTGTGCACTTAATAATAATGGAAATGTTGTTTATTATTACGTACCATAATATCGTGTTGTGTAAGCTTTTTATGTCCCCAATTCCACATGAAATCGCAAACATAGTATGCACATAAATTATTTCCCGGCCCCTGTTTGGCACACTGTCGACCAAAAGAAATTAAGTAAAATTCATATAATATATTAGCCGAGGCCTACATGTACAAATTACTTGCTTACCGGAAAGCCAATGTTCCATTTTAGTGTTTCATGTTGAATTCCCGGGTGTTCTTGACGGAATTGAATCCAGGCCCTGCGAACAAAAAAATTGAGTTAAGTCATTGCGAGTGTAAGGGGTGAATTAAGTAGGGGAAAATATACATCACCTTGTCATCATGTCCATGATGTTCTGTAGTTTTTCTTTTGGAGTGTGCAACGAATCAAAGACGTTCACGACACCCCGGTCAGGACACAATATTATTAAGAACCAGTGGAATCTGTGCACATGTATACATTATAATCAGAAATGAAATAGTACACAGACAGTATAAGAAGAAGAAGCCTGTGTATGTACTCACTCGATGTTGTACGGGATTAGTATGGAGTCGCAGTAATTTTGTTTCTTAATATATTTGTATAGGTTTCCATATGTTTCCTCAGGATTCATCAATATCATTTCTTCACTTATCCTTCGAGGATCCACGAAACCAACGTCATATATCCCGGATCTGCGACATTTTTGAATCTCCATTCTGCATATGTTAAGCAATAAATAAAGCCCGCGTCAGCATAGATTGGAATTAATGTTTTCAAACTGTGAATTATAAGCAACAACAAAGTACTTACAGTGTCCAACATGTGATCAAATCCACGTCCATGGCGTCGCGGTGGTACAGCTCATATATATCATTAAACCTGAGCCAGACAAAATCCGCGTCACCATTGTAGAAGTCTTGGTCCTTCACGCCTACTTTTATCATGCGCCGTTTATTCCTTCTTGATTCTTCCAAATACCAGTCATGGAATCGGCGCATCTTCGTCTGTAGGTTGCTCTCCATTTCAGGAGGGACCATAGGCTCGCCAAGCTTAAACGGCCACTTCAGCGTTGTGTTTACAGGCACCTCTTCTTCCCCCAGGACTTGCGCTCTGGTTAGTCCAGTCTCGGCCATTACTCGTTGAATGTTAAGCTCGTCCAGAGATGGCAATGGACCCAAGGGACGCTGAGGTTGCTGGCCGAGCTGAGGAACCTTTTTGGATGGGCCCGCCTCCTTATCCGCAGCCTTCCGTTTCCGGCGAGATTTCAGTAATGAGCGGTCATAGTCTGTTACTATTACTTCCTTCTGTTGACCCTTGCTCAAATTACCGAGGAATGACTTCACGATGGTGGGATCAAGCTTCGGCTCCGGCTCAGGTTTTCTCCTCCACTCGGCCATTTGCCTCTTTGTGTCTGCTTTTACCGAGGCTTCGAGCTCCTCTAGAGTCTTCTCGCCCGCTCTTTTCTCTGGTGCGGGCTTCTCTCTAGTTTTTCGCGCCTTCTTCGCTGGTGGAGTGGGGGCAGAGGCTTTAGTGCGGCGTCCCCTCTTCGGCGGAGGAGACGGAGACCTCTTTGGCGGAGGAGACGGGCTTGCATCAGGAGCTCCCGGAGAATCGTCATGATGTGGATCTCTTGGAGGTGACGGGGGCTTGTTGGTAGCCGCAGGTGTATCGGGTATAACGATGTCTGCCTTGCTCCATAGAATGATGCAGTGAGAACACTGACCGAGTTTTGTTTCTCCGTCACCTCCGGGGATGTCAAGTTCCAAGTCTTCCCAGCTGGTGACGACTTGCTCCACCTCAACAGGTACGTAACCATGTGGAATGTCATTGCAGTGCCATTTTTGCCCTTCTTCCACACGTTTGGTCATACCGTATGCGACCTGATAAGTTAGTAGTCACAAAGAAAGTTAGTAAATGAATGGTATTTACGGTGAAATGTATGCAGTATGAACTAAGGTCGCATACGTACCACCACAGCTAAGTTCTTCTGCCTGACGACAAGCTCGCACGCGGTCCGTTGAGTTATTTCATCCACGGTGTAACGGACCGCTTCGGCGGCCTGTGTGGAAGCGTGACTGCTTTGATATTGCTGTGGAGGGCTAATAAGGGCCGCATCTTGGAGAGGTGCATGCTCTGTGGAACCGGTCCCGCCTGTGGCTTGTTGGAGAGGTGCAGGCTCTGTGGAACCGGGAAAGCCCTTTAGCACCGGGTTTCCCACCCGGTGCAACTAATCCGAGGCTAAAGGGGTACCCCTTTAGCACCGGGTTGAATAACCGGTGCTAAAGGGGCCCTTTAGCACCGGTTGCTGCCTGAAACCGGTGCTAAAGACCCCGGATTTCTTTTTTTTTTTTGCTTTTTTCAGTAGCCATGCGTGCACGTCTATATACGTATATATTCTAATACGTGTATTCTAATGCGTATTCGGCCGACTCTATATTCATACTAGCTGACATTTCATCAAAATAGAAGACATATATATTACAAAAGTAGATATTCATGCATGTCAACTCGAGTTATATATATTTAAACTGTATTTTCTACTTAATTAAGATTGACGACTATCTTGTTGCACTGTCCGGCACGTCCTCCAGTACTGGCGAGAAGTATTCTCCTCGGGGATTGACGACCTCGTCCCAGATCCATCCGACGAGCTGTTCTGCAATTGCGTCAATTCTTTCTAGCTCCAGGGACTCTTCCTTCAGCCTGAACATCTATAATTTACAAATAATTGAAAGATATTTAATCCGCCGAGTTGGAGACAATAATTGTGCACTTAATAATAATGGAAATGTTGTTTATTATTACGTACCATAATATCGTGTTGTGTAAGCTTTTTATGTCCCCAATTCCACATGAAATCGCAAACATAGTATGCACATAAATTGCACAATTCACCCTTTAATAGAAATAGCATGGAAGGTCGGTGACAAGGGCCCGTTAGATCGTGCATACGAAAGAATCTTTGCAAGGAGTGTGGAAGGAAGAGATTGCGCCCAAGCACATCATCTTTGGGTTACACAAACCTATACAGGAGGTTCTGTATCAAAACCTTTTGTTTCTTTTCCTTATTGTCTGTTAATCTTTGTAATATGAGAAAAATACATTGACCACTGAAAAAGGCATGTCTAAACACGTACCAGGCGTGTGAGTGGAGTATGGTACACCTCCCTATTCATATTCCAAATGAAGGTATTACTTGTAAACTCGCTCCTTATATATGATCGTTATAATCCAATTTGTGCTCTAAGATTATGAGACCATATGTGAAGGCTCCATCTATTTGTCATCCATTTCGTCTGGTATTTTAAATAGTTAATTACTACGATTCTAGGAATCTTTGCATAACAGTTAACTCCCTTTATATGGAACTTGCCATCCCTGAATGCTACTGTATTACTATTATAGGCGGCTTTGCAAAAGAACCATGGTAGGTTCTGTGAACCACTGAGATGGCGAACGTTGGGAAATAAAGGAAATCAAAATGATTAACTGTTACTAAATAAGTGTGTTTCTCGTTATGGATTACTAAATCAAGCCTTCTTTCTTGATTTGTGATCATGAACATGAAGAACGTATAAAGCTTCTTCTACTCTTATGATGACATTATCTTCTCTAACTTTGTAGCTGATTGGCAGGCAGGCAGCCACGCTAGACGAGTAATATAATTAAGAAGGAGAACTGAACAAAAGGTGATGGAACTAATTTAGGCCAACTGGTCCTGTATTTAACATCACATGTTCGATTTTCAGACACAATAGGAGATTCCGTCAAACATTCTAGGTCACGCTACCATCGTATCCAGAGCATTTAGAATTGAATGCGAGAACTGCTTCTATATATCTTCCTTTGTGGTGTCGCGACAAAAGGTAAAAGAGGAAATTAAAGATGCATATGTCCCAATCCATCTTAGTGCTTGACTGACTTGCGAGTGTTGCACATAACCCTGTGATCGGTCACCTTGTATCTAGGATAGGCACTTTCTATTTTTGGCTTTCCATAAGCACGATCAAGTGCATGTCTTGGCACCTCGACGTTCGCTGCGTTCGTTGCGGGAGGTGCCCGAGTCTGTAGGAGCTCCGTGTGGTGGCGCGAAGGCCATGGGATGGCGTGGCCACGTAGTGTCGTGCGCACTATACGTTCCGGCAGATTAACTGCCTCGTTTGTTTGAGTCTTCCTTTAAATTCTCAATGAACACACAGAAAACGCTGCCGGTTTTATGCAGCACCAAAAGCTCTTGCGTTCATCCAAGTTCTACTGAGTTTTGTGTGCGTTCCAGTGAGCTCGCTGGCGTTCCGACGTCCGGCGATCGCTGACAATTGGTACCAGAGCTGTTACGTTCAGGTGACCATGTCCGCCGCATCAGCTCCTACCCTCGGCGCACGCTCGCCATGGCCGCCACGCCGTCGTCGAGTCTCGGCCTCGCCCGCGCCATGCCGCGGGCGCCACCGTGACGGCTACGTCGTCGAGCGCGTAATCAAGGAGAGCAGCGGCAACGTTCAATGGCCGATGCTCATGCGCACCAACTACCAAGACTGGTCGTTCATGATGCGCGTGAACATGGAAGCACAAGGCTTCTGGCATGCCGTCAAGCCGGAAGAGGACGAGGTCGTCGAATTCCGCGAAGATCGCCTCGCGCTCGCCGCCATCCTTCGCTCCGTTCCGACTGAAATGATCGGCTCCCTCGCGCGCAAGCGCACGGCGCGCTCCGCCTAGGAGGCGATCTGTAACAACCCTAAAAATACCTATAGGATTTGTTGAGTGCAAAAATGTGAATTTAAAAATTTTTGGTGGAATTGTGTGCATGCAAACAAACATATAAGAGGGTCTTCTAATTGCTCCCTAAATTCCTAGGCAATTTAAATTCAAAATTTAAAATCAATTTGAAGTGCTAAGGATGAAATAGTGTGATTTAGATTTATTTGGATTTATTTGGATTTTTGGTTGGTTTGAATTCAAATTCTAATTGGCCAAACTAATTGTCAACCATTTCTAACTGATTGTGGGCCTTTTTCCCGAAGCCCAAGTCCGGTTAACCCCCTCCAACTTCTTTCCCGAGCCAGCGATCCAAGCCGGCCTGCTCGGCCTTTCGGCCCAACAGCAGCCCATCCTTTTCCCCGCCGCGTCCCCGCCGCGTCGTCCTTTTCTTCCACTGACAGGCGGGCCCCGCCTGTCAGC
>OAMR01000942.1:284514-295877 GCA_900205405.1 Echinochloa crus-galli
AGCGCCTCGAAGCTAAGGCAAGGGAAGTCAGAGCCCTGGAGTACGAAGCTCGCAACAACAGGCAGTTGGCAGGACTGATCCGTGCAACTCACCATGCTCGAGATGTCCGTCTAGAAGATCAACTCGCAGAGAAGGACAAAGCACTGGTAGCCAAGGAAGAAGAGATAGAAGAACTTAAGGAAGAAGTATATTGGTTGGACAGTCACAACTCAGAACTTTAGGAAGAGGTGGATAGCTACAAGGAGAAGAGTGGGCGAAACTACTAGCTGATGAAGTACTTGAGTCTTCAACAGATTATGGCAAAGGATGAAGCTCGAAGGACCCTTAGTAGTTGGGTAAGGTTAGACAGGAAGAGGGTGGCAGAGGTGATCACAGTGAACCAAGGACTTCCAGAAGCACGCAGAGTTGAACCCAGGACAGAGCACTACAGGGTCTCACCAAGCCGAGTTGAGCCGATACCACCACCTGAGGCTCGAACCCTTACTCCCGAGATGACAAGACTGAGACAGGAACTGGCACACCTAGAGCAGCAGTTGGCAGGACCTGAGGTGGACACAGTGAGGTTGGCAGCGCGCCTCACGGACACACTCCACGACGACAGGCAGTGATCAAGCAGCAGACAGAGACTGAGGTTGTGAGGTTGGCAACGCGCCTCACATGCACTTTCAGCAGTAAGCGACAGATGTAGTAGACAGTGTCAGCAGATGTCAGCAGTGGTGATGAGAGTTGTATCTATCTTCATGAGTAGATGTTTAGACTTAGTAGATCATGACCACCTTTTGGCTCAGCCACGATGTAGCATTCGCTTAGATGTACTAATCCTCAAGGTTCCAGGAGCTGGCCTCGGGATAGTACACATGTCTAGGGTGTAATGCTGTAATGAATGATCAATCTTTTTCTTATTGTCGATTTAGCCCAGAGGGCTTGTACCAGACGCTATGTTTTATATATGTCATGTAATGGATCTTTTATCGTTGTATGGATGTGATATTCGACTAAGATGAGTTCTGTACGAGATAGCTGCTATTCCTGGGAATATCTCAAGGGTACAGGGGAGGTTCATCAGGCTGAAAGCACCCACCTTCGACTACTCGGACGAACCACTCGACACACATGACTGGTTGCGTACCATCGAGACGAAACTGGACCTGACAGACTACACTGAAGAGGAATGTGTGGCCCTTGCGGCACACCAGCTTGAAGGCGCAGCGAAAGCGTGGTGGGAGAGCTACTGTGACTCTCACGCAAACCCAGCCCAGATCACCTGGCTAGAGTTTTGTGAAGCTTTCAGAGAGTACCACATCCCAGAACAAGTCATGGTGCACAAAGCAATGGAGTTCAGGACAATGACCCAAGGAAGTTTGTCTGTAGCTGAGTACGCTCGACACTTTGCTAAGATGTCAAGGTACGCTCCTGAAGACGTCAACACTGAAAAGAAGAAACAGTTTTGGTTCCAACGAGGCTTGCACAGAGGTCTGAGGACAGCACTCGCAGCAAGTTCACACAGGACACTCAGAGAAGAGAGCTGATTGACAGAGCCATTGCAGTTGAGAAGGAAAGAGTGGGTCTTGAAGATGCCTGGCGAGAGAAGAAAAGAAAGGTTGAACAGTTGCACAACCACCGACTGAGTCAGAGGCCGAGGAGTGGCCAGAGCAACATACTCAGGAGAAGCTTTCAGCAGAGCAACAGCCAAGGGAGCTCAGGGTTCAACAGAAACAGTTACCCGGGTAACCGAGGCAATAACAGCAACAACTTTGGCAGCAGAGGTAACAACTACAACAGCTTTGGTAACAGAAACAACAACTACTCAAGTCAGGGAAACCCCAACTGGAAGCCGAACAACACGCCCAGAATTGGTGGAGGAACCTCAGTGGTTTGTTTTGCTTGTGGGAAGCCCGGTCACAAGTCTTTTGACTGTCCAGAGAAGAAGAACAAACAAACCCCAGCCAAGGCACCGACACCTGGAGGACAGGACAGGCAGCCAGCAACAGCGCAGAGGGGACGCCTCAACCACCTGACAGAGGAAGAAGCCGAGGACGCTCCCGACGTTGTGCTCGGTGAGTTTTTAGTAAATGGCATTCCAGCTTTGATATTGTTTGACTCTGGAGCAACTGGATCATATATCTCGACAAAGTTTGTGAAAGAGCAGTCACCCCCGACAATACCTAAGACTAGACCTATAGTCACTACTTCTCCCCTAGGAGAGCTTAGGTGCACCTTAGAGTGCCCAGCAGTTAGTTTGATGATAGGTGGGCAGGAGTTCGCAGGAGACCTGACAGTCCTGAAGTCAGACGGAATTGACGTGATACTAGGAATGGATTGGCTTACAGAACACTAGGAAACCTGACAGTCTTGGAGTTAGATGGAATTGACGTGATACTAGGAATGGATTGGCTTACAAAGCACAAAGGAATAATCAGTTGCTCACCCAGAACAGTTGAGTTGACACACCCTAGCGGAGTCAATGTAACAGCAGAGCCACAAAGAAGAAGAACAGGGAAGAGATCCAAAACATGTATTCTGAGACAGTTGGTATACTCCATTGAGAAACAGACGATCGAAGAAGTACCTGTAGTATGTGAGTACCCGGATGTGTTTCCCGAGGAACTACCAGGATTACCACCTGACCGAGACGTGGAGTTCATAATCGAACTACAACTAGGCATAGGGCCCATTGCCAAGAGACCGTACAGAATGTCAGTGGAGGAACTGGAGGAACTCAAGAAGCAGCTGAAAGAGATGCTTGAAAGCGGGGTGATTCGACCAAGTGCATCCCCATGGGGATCACCAGTGTTGTTTGTGAAGAAGAAAGATGGGTCAATGCGCATGTGCGTAGACTATCGATCCCTGAACGCAGTGACGATCAAGAACAAGTACCCATTACCACGGATTGATGACTTGCTAGATCAGTTGAAGAAAGCCAAGTACTTCAGTAAGATCGATCTGAGATCGGGATACCACCAGATGAAGATTAGAGAAGGCGACATTCCCAAGACAGCCTTTGTGACTCGGTACGGGCAGTACGAGTTCACCGTTGTGTCCTTCGGTTTGACCAACGCACCCGCTTACTTCATGAACATGATGAACAAGGTATTCATGGAGGAACTAGACAAGTTCGTAGTGGTGTTCATTGACGACATACTAGTCTACTCAGAAACAGCCGAAGAACATGAGGAGCACTAGAGAAGCTGAGGCAGCACCAACGCTACGGGAAGTTCAGCAAGTGTGAATTTTGGCTGGAGAAAGTAGCCTTTTGGGGTCACGTGCTGACAGCTGAGGGCGTAGCAGTAGACCCAGAAAAGATTGAGGCAGTAGCAGAATGGAAGCAGCCGAAGAGCGTCACGGAAATCTGAAGCTTTCTGGGATTGGCAGGATACTATAGAAGATTCATTGAGAACTTCTCCAAGATTGCCAAGCCAATGACCGAACTACTCAAGAACAATGTCCCGTTCGAGTGGACAGACAAGTGTGAAAGAAGTTTCCAAGAGCTCAAGCACAAACTCACTACAACGCCAGTATTGACCCTGCCAGATATTCGCAAGGATTTCGTAGTCTATTGCGATGCTTCGAGACAAGGTTTGGGATGTGTTCTAATGCAAGAGGGCAAGGTTGTTGCTTATATAGACTGAGTCAGAGGCCGAGAAGTGGCCAGAGCAACATGCTCAGGAGAGGCTTTCCTGCCTGGCAAACCGGTCTGACCGGTTACAGAAACCGGTCTGACCGGTTCCTGCGTTTGCGTTCTGTTGGCCGCGAATTCGTGCCAACAAATGGCAACACAAAAGGAACCGCATCTCACCTGGCAATGCTTGTATCGAAATGGAACACCACCACATGAAAGAAATCCATTTGTGAAGCTGCTTCTAAAGATATTTGTAAAATGAGATTATTTCCTTTATCTCTATCGGGTGCTGCATTTACTTGGTTTATTTCTTTGCCACCCAACTCAGTTTATTCTTTCGCTAACATAGAAGAAAAATTCCATGTTTATTTCTTTAATGGTGAAACTGAGTTAAAATTGTCAAATCTTGTATCGGTTAAGCAAAAATCTAATGAATCTGTTTCTGAATATATTAGAAGATTTAGAGATACTAGAAACCGATGCTATAGTTTGATAATTTCAGATAGAGATCTAGCTGATCTTGCTTATGCTGGTTTGCTTGATATTCATAGAGATAGGCTAGATGGTCAAGAATTTCTAGATGTAAGTCGGTTATTGCAAAAAGCTCTAGCTAATGAAAACCGACTTAAAGAATCTAAGAGTTCACAAAAGACTAATGATAAAAGTAATCGTCTTGTGTATTATGCATCTGATAATTCGGACGATGAGAATAATAATGTTTATAGTACTGAATTTGTATGGTCAGCCAAAGATAAGCCTACCACTTGTGAGTCTTTAAAGCCGGTCCGCAAGAATCGGCAAGAGGAAGTTAAACATACTTTTGATGTGGCTAAGTGTGAGAGAATTTTCGATGAATTGCTAAAAGCTGGAAAAATTAGAATAACTCATACTATGCCGCCATTAGAAGAGTTGAAGAAACGTGCTTATTGTAAATTTCATAATTCTTATTCTCATGCAACGAATGATTGCAATGTATTTCGGCGGCAAGTGCAATCGGCCATTGATGAAGGTCGTTTGACATTTCATCCTATGCAAGTTGACACTAATCCTTTTCCTATGAATACCATTGAGTTACAAAATCCTAAAGTGTTAATTCGGCCACATCAAGCCGAAAAAGCCGTTGGAAAAAATGTAATCATTGGAGATGACAAGCTTGCTGATCCAGAAGTGATAAAAGTGCAGAAGGAAGTCCCTCAAGTGCCTGGGGGGCAACAAAAGACAAAGAAGACTGACAACGCGCAAACCGGTCTGACCGGTTCTGTAAACCGGTCTGACCGGTTTCTCCAGAAAGGTTGGGAGTGCTCCAAGCACAAGAAAAAGGTGAAGCCGACCTTCGAGGAGCTTTTGGCCAAGTACAAGAAGAAAAGATCAAGTCAACAGCGAGGAAATCGGCCTAGTAAAGGTAAAAAATCAAAACCTCCATCAGAATATCAAAATGAACCTTGTTCTTGCAAATCTCAAGTAAATTATGCTGCTGCACCTTGTTCATATGTTGGACCGACCTCACCATGGTCCTGGTTCTATCCTTATTATTATTCACCTTTGGATTATAGCAATTTACATATGCGTTCATATATGATTCAATATGCTCCTACATGTGAAAGTTATGATCCAACGCAAAGACCGTTTATTGTTAACAATAATCTGGTCAGAAATACACCTATTTCTAAAGGAGATGAGAAGGACATCAAGAGAGATTCAAGATACTCACAGCCGAGGTGGTGTCCCTCAGGCTTGTCTCATACTCAAAAGAGAAGATTGCAGCGGATACGTAAGCAAGAATCAATGGAGCAACAAGCAAAGGTCGTGCCAACAAGGTTAGCAACTAACAAGCAAGTATGGAGGCCAAAGCAAGTCGTTCCTTGAAATAAAAGGCAAGTTTATGGCCGATAAAACAATTATCGCCCTTAGAGCAAAATATGGGCGATGTACTGTTAATCATCGTCTTTAACCAATTTTGATTATTATAGATGTTTTCTGACGCGCAAGCTTTACCAGAAAACAGGGAGGCATATGTTCGCACCCAAAATTGGCAACCGGTCAGACCGGTTTTACTGTAGCCGATCTGGCAACGGCCAAACCGGTCTGACCGGTTTCCCTATCCGGTCTGACCGGTTTCTCCCGTGTTGGAGTAGGTTTAGGACTCTAGAGTTTTATCCCGTATTGTAAACCAACCTAAAGGGGTACGACTTCCCCACCCTATAAATATAAAGGGTCATGGCCGATTGAGAGGATCATCCAATCGAATAAATACATCTATCTTTTATCTTTTTACTTTTTCTCTTTCCCCTATTTTTCCAATCTACTATTTGCTGTTCTTCCTTCGTCTCTACGTCGATTGAAGGCGTCCTAGGTGGCCTGCCGACTCTAGGACAACCCTACGTGCGTTGCCCCGACGGGATCCTGCCCGGACGACGCTCGAAGGTCTACCGCCAGCCCTGTCTGGCAAACCGGTCTGACCGGTTATAGAAACCGGTCTGACCGGTTCCTGCGTTTGCGCTCTGTTGGCCGCGAATTCGTGCCAACACGATCACGCAGAAATTGCAATCGCAATTGCCAATGCCCTCTCGGCAACTCGGGCGAATGGCTTCCTCCTTTAGGGTGGCAGAGAGAATTTTGCCTTCGAGAGCAGCGGATCATGCCCTGCGAGCTAATGCTATGTGTCAGCATTCGCCACGAACAGAGCCTCACTCGGTAACGGCATCTCTCCTCCGATTTGTTTCCAGAGCATAATCGCGCAGAGGAATTGTTCCTCTCTTGTTTCTTTTTGTTCTTTTTCTTCAGGTGGGGCCAAAAATAGCCTTTCTGGTGGAGCCATTGTGTCTGGCTAGCAAAGAAGAGTCAATTGCCCAACACATTCAGTCATTCAGAATTAGCAGATTGGAAGGTCCAGGAAATGTAAATTCAGGACGATTGCATTTCACTGAATCCTTAATTCACCAGCATTTGAAAATTCAATCGCAATCCAAACATCGTGCATTTCTTAGAAAGTACCCGCCGCCGTTCGTTTGGAACAAATGCATGGATCACTCATCTGCAACTGCAAATGGCAAGATTGAGTGGTCAGAAGCAGTTTTGGCCTCTGCTCCACTTGTACAGTGTATATGGCTGCCATACGAAGGGAAGCGAATATCAACTGTTGAGAGAGCATATTATATATCTTGGTACAGCATTTCGTATATTTACAATCCGTATTCTGCACAACCACATGAGCGAGAGGGAGGTTGCATGTTGATTTCTTTTCCGTTTTAATGGGATATTCTCTTCTCCACAGACCAGTCTTGTCGATCTCTCAAAAACACTAACAACGGTGTCCGTTTAGCCACATCTCTGGATACAGCAAGACAGCAACGAGCGGCTACAGCAGACACAAAAACACGACTAAATGGACCGATAGGTGAATCTTAAGCCGCTTACCTGCAGACAGAAACATGCTACAGTACACAGCTGGAGCTCATTGTCTGCAAAAATTCAGGTATGGGTATCAAACGATGAGAAGCAACAGATCTGAACAACAGAAATAACATACTGAAACACACCGCTGGCAACAACAGCACGTCCACTCCATGCCCATGTACCAGTTCATGCGGGCCATAGGTTGTACATTAAAGCAGAAACCAAATCTAGAACACTGACCAACACTCTCCTATCCCTCTACGATACGACACCAACCAACAGATGATCCCAGACCATTTGGTCAACCTCAAGAACTATGTTGTGCGGTACACCAGAGGTTTTATTCGCGATGGATCTCGGAATGCATACCCTGGAACTCATGCAGTCGCAATGGTGTTCCCAGCTCACAGTTGGACTTCCCTACCATATACCCAGCTGAAAGGCATTGTGCCGGCTTTTTTGGCTCTGCTCTGGGCCCTCTCATCCAGCCTCCTGATCCTTGGAGCAAGGGTGCAAAGGTAGTCCTGTGCCTTGTTCCCCTCACCGGACAGACCTGTCAGTTTTTCCACGTCCCACCTGCCGACAAGGAACTCAAGGATGTCGGCATAGTCCTTGGCAGTGTACACGCCAAGCCTCTGGGCGACCATGGAGAAGTGCTCAAACAGCTTGTCATCCTCCCCGTCAAACATCAGGTGGGCAGGCATTGAAATCTTCTTCTTCATCATGTCAGCCAAAGCAACCACAGTGCCATCGGGGTCGATCTCAAACAGCTTCTCAACAATCTTGGTGTATGCAGTTTCGTGCCGCTTCTCATCTGAGGCGATGATGCCACAGATTTGTGCGAGCTTCACATCACCATAGTCCTTGGCGTGCCGAGCAGTGTTCCCGTGTGAGATGAAGGTAGCACGCTCTTGGAAGGAGGTGTAGATGAAGCCAAGATAAGGGTTATTCTCAGTCCTAGGATCCTGAAAAGGACACAGTAAAGAAAGCATATGTTACTTATTTGTAATCGGTAGCCAAGAGAGGGAGAAACTTCCGAAGTGAGCCAAAGAGAATTAACTAATGACACAGCTGAAAACTGAATCACGACTTGAAAATTTTCACAACAGAAATCACTCGGAAAGTATGGCGCATAGTGGATAACTATCAAAAGAATTTCATGAAAGAACCAAACTCTCAACTAGCCGAAATAAATGCTTCAGAATCATGAACAGCTGAATGAACATGTTGAGGTTCTATAGGACATGTTGCTAATAGGCAATAAAAAGTTGGGGGGAAATGAGAATGTGTTACCATTCCAGAGCCAATAAGATACTGAATTGTCTTCTCAATTTGCCTCATATCCACCCTCCCAGTGAGGTACAGATATTTGTTTAGGAGGTCACCATGACGGTTCTCCTCAGCAGTCCATGCCCTTGTCCAAACCGCCCAGGCAGTGGGGCTTGCACCTGTCTCATCCCTGACACCATCGAGGGTGTTAAGCATAGTCTGGTATGTTGGAAGAGCCTCCTCAGTAATCATGTCTCCAACCAAACAAACAAGGTAATCATCAGGGATTTCCTTGGCGCGTTCTCTGAGCTCCTTAACTTCATCATGAAATCCTTCAGATGCTGGGTCAGGGAGGAAATCCTGTGGCTGCCAACACTTCTCGACTGGCTTAAGATGTGTCAAGATGTTATCTCTAGCCCAGTCATCAAGAGATTGGAAGATTTCAATCTTCTGAGGTGACATTGAATGTGTAACCTGGACATTTACCTCCTTTGGAGGAGCAAATGGCTTCTTATTCTCGACCCTGCAACAGTTTTGGGGGAAAAGGTATGGTTAGTTACAAATTACATGGTTGCTCTATCACTTGCTATTCACACACTATGAAACAAATTTAGACTATGCGGTCATGGTCCAAACTGGTAGCAATTCTGGAACAAGTGAGCTACTGGTTGTAAAATTCAGTCAGATTACATACACACTTGAAGTCACTAATGAAGATGACCACGAAGCACATCTAAGCCCCAGCATGTCATGATGATCAGTATGCAGACTCTTTTGCTTGTTTATATTGGGTATATGTATAAGATATGCATATGCTAGGGTATGGTATTGCAGAATGATAAACGAGGCACACAAACAGTTCATATATATAACTGTGCCAACATATAAACAGCCATACTTGTTCTCCTTTGTATTGAATATAAAGCACTGTGTAAGCAAAGCTGTCCTTAAAACAATGAATGGAACGCACATGAACAGCAAAAGTCATTACACTAAAACTGAAATCCAGTTGAATTGAGCTGCCACTCCTTGCCTTGCCTATGCAGGAGAGTTTTCCAACATACTGGAGATTGGCATGACCTAATACTGAGCATATGACTGTGATCACAAGCTAACACAAAGTAATTGATTTGTTTGAGGATTTCCTTAAGGTTTAAGGATTAAATTAGTTATGACAATATTGTTCATATTTTGTCAACGAAGAATATGCATATGTAACAAGATTGTACTTTAGCTTCTAGCCACCAGAATTGACCTATGTGTATAAATGAGATTAGTTAGTAGCTGATGTTATTGACCTTTTCCACCTCCGTTCAGAAATGATAGGCATATTTCAATTAGCAAAAAAGTCTTTTACAAACTTTGACCAACAATTGGTTAGATTATATGTATATTCAATGCATAAATTTTGCGTCAACGTATTTGTATCTGAAGTGGTTTTGATATTATATTGAGTCCTTAGCAATCGACATTATATTGTTAGAGAAATCAATGGTCAAAATACATTTTGGAAGGCTTTTCCCCATTAAAAATACGCCTATCATTTCTGACCGGATGTGATCCCCAGTCCCCACCATGCACAGATTAATGGAAGGATGGCATTCCAATTATCTGTTCCTTATCAATGTTTTGTCTCAAAATATTCCATCACAACACTGTGATTGTGCTAAATATCAAAGAAACCCAACACAAAAGTTCAGAAGTACAAATGAGACAGGTGCAACTGGTCAACTATGGTTCTCTATAGTGTGTTTGGTTTGGGGACAAAGTAGGATGGGATGGTCCCGTCCCTGTTTTTAGGGATGGGATCGTCCCGTTTCGTGTTTGGTTACGAGGGACGAGTTCGTCCCAGTTTTTTGTTTGGTGTAATGGATTGAAAGGATAGGATGGAAGGGCTCTTTAACACCGTTAGACATACGGTTAATGGGCCCCACATGTCATACTCAGCAAAACGATTTGTTTTTCCTTTTTTTTTCTTATCCACAACTACGCCGCCCGCCCGTGTTCACCTTCATCCCCTCCCCGCGAGCTCGCCGCCGCCGCCCGCGCCCTCCCCGCCGTCGCCCGCGGGACGCCGCCTCCCAGCCGCACGCGCCGCCCGCTGCCGCGGCGCTCGCGGGACGCCGCCGCGCGCCACTGCCCTGGCCTTGCCGGCGGCCTTGGACGGGAGAGAGACAGAGCCAGACGGGGGCGAAGTGGGATGCCCCCGTCCGCTCGTTTTGGCCGGATGGTTCCATCCCGCATATTGTGGGAATATTCCCCTTTGGGGATGGATCCATCCCACTCGTCCCTCAGCCAAACACTACGAAAAAAGGGATCGACCTGTCCCGTCCCACGTCGTCCTCTCAACCAAACACACGCTATCCCTCCAGCCAAATCTATCCCAAAAATCTACTCATGGGTCAAATTAGGCTTCATTAAGTTAGAGGTAACAGGAAAACACACCTAGATAATCTTCACAAAGCAATACCTAGAACCCTGGATGGGCTATAGCATCACTTGAATCCCAAACTTCTATAGCCAGTACAACCACTACATCAATGTAGCAAACAAGCATCTTCACCTCGGATGCAACCTAAAAAACCCCCCAGGGCTATAGCCAATGTGCACTTGAATGACAAACTTCTATAGCAGTAGCCTAGTACAACCACTGCATCAATGCACTACAGTGATATTAAACGGTGGTATGGTGTTGACACGAAAACGCGTCAACGGAGTCGCCGATGCCCTTGGAGCGAAACCGGTCAGACCGCTTGGTGAAACCGGTCAGACCGCTTTCCTTGAGATGAACCGGTCAGACCGCTTTTGAGACCGGTCAGACCGCTTTTGGTGTGGCGACGATAAAACCTAGAATCTCGAGCTCGGGAGGGACCCCGTCGGAGCTTGAAAGTCTAGGGTTGTTCTAGGATCGGCAGGCCACCTAGAACGCCCTCAAACGTCGTCGAGACGAGAGAAGAACAGAAGATACAGGTATTGGAAGAGCTAGGAGTTGGAAAGAAAAGTAAAGCAGAACATAAAGATAAAGAAAGCGGTAAATAAGATAAAAAGATAAATAAGATAAATTCGATTGGATTGTATG
>OAMR01000942.1:298937-310183 GCA_900205405.1 Echinochloa crus-galli
ATGCTCGGTGCAGTAGCTGTCTCTTATACACATCTCGGTTTCCCTCGGTCTGTCAGGAAACGGCCAATTTTGGTTGTCAACATATGGTACAGGCCTCCAACAAATTCTACAACGCAAATAATTAAGAGATACGCTGAGACGACGAACTGACAGGGTCCCCGGTCAAGTTGAAGGTCCCAGGAAAATTTAATACCGGGACGAGGAGGAAACACGGCATCAGAAGAAATCTGAAAGGAACTGACACAACAGAAAGGGGCTCGCCTCGCTTGCTGTCGACGGCAAGGGCAACCGAACGCTCGCCGGTCCCGGCCCGGCCGCGCACAGAAAGTGACCTACCCATGCAGAATTTAATGGTGGAGCTGCAACCTTTGCAACTGATCCGCCGAGACAGCGAGGGCCGTCGTCCATGTGCGGACGTTGCCGCCACCGAGACCGTGGGAGCTCGGCGCGGGCAGGAGCGAATCTGACGAGCCTGACACGGGCGCCGACCAACGACGACGGGAGGATAAGGTGAAAAAAAAATCGAATCTAGTAATTCAACATTGCAAAGAGAGAATGACGCGGTCACCATCCGGATTACCAATCCGGCACGCCGCCGCCTAAAATCGTTTGGCGCAGACACGTCGCCGCTCGACGGAGCAACCCGGTTCATCCAACCCGAGGAACCAATCTATCTATCAACGAGAGGAGCACGAACTCAGGGAAGGAGAATGGAGCACGGCCCCCAGGCGGCTTACTTGGTGGAGACGGTGGATGGCGTGGAGGCGACGGCGAAGACCCTGACGCTGCCGGCGCGGCCGCGGCGGCGGGTGGCGAGGGGTGGGGAGCAGAGCGTGACGTCGTTGAGGCGGAGCGCCATCCTGGATGCCATCGCGGTGCCGCCGCCAAGGAGCCGGGCGCTGCTGCTGCCGCTGCCGCTGCTCTTCGTGGCCGAGATTGGGATGTGGGTGGTGGTGGCGAGGCGAAACACCTCAGGTTTGGCCTGGCCGTTTGGGTTTTTGCAGAGGAGAGGGGACGGGTGGGGGAGAGCCAGAGGCAGCCACCACCACCGCTGCTGACTGCTGGATGCCACTCGGCACGGGGCCCATATTTATGTCTCTTTCTACCGCCGAAATTACCGATTCGCCTCCGGTTTCACTCACCTCGAAATTTACAATTTTTACCTCCGCTTTGCTCATGGTCGGGTCGGTACTCGGCAGTCGTCAAGTTGTTCTTTTCTTCACTAGGAGCCGGAAATCTTGTTCGTCTTGGGGCTTTGAGTAGGGATTAAGAAATGGAGGCACACGTCTCTCTGCTGCTTAAGAGACAAGACAATAAGACATCAATGCATCATGGCTTTAGGAGTATCGAAATCCTCTAGATGCTATCAAAAAACATGCAACTATGGAAATCGTGCTGGTCAACTTGACTAAAATTTGACCAAATTTATAGTAATCGATATTAATATTTATATTCCAAACAAAATTTATTATAAAAATATATTCCATCACGAATCTGTTGATACTAATTTTGTATTATAAGCCTTAGTAATCTTTTATATAAATTTAGTTAAAGTTAGAATCGGTTGACTTCTCGGAAAGCGAGAATTGCGTGTTTTCTGGGACGGAGGGAGCAGTAGATATTCGTCTATCCTGTCGTTTTAAATAGCGCCTTTGATGGAATATGCACGTAACTACATCGTAATTTCTTTGGTAGCATACGGCGGCGGTCTCTTGGTAACACAAGCCCCTCCAACGCGACGTGAATGGGAAAACAGTAAGCAGGCGAGTGTTTCCAAATGATATTTATTATTTTTGAAATGATTTTTTAAACGGCAAATGATACTCCATCCTTTCTAAAATATAGGTTGTTTGACTTTTTTAACTTTAATAAGTTTGACCGCTCGTCTTATTAAAATTTTTATGCAAATTATCATATATTTTTTGGTGGCTTACTTTATTAATAAATTTTTAAAAAATATCTTAAATTTAACTATATTTTTATAATTTTTTAATAAGATGAGCGGTCAAACTTATAGTAAAAATAGTCAAACGACATACATTTTAGAACAGAGATAGTATTTATTAAGATGACAATTACCTGTCAGTAAAACTACATGGGCGGTGTTCACTTCCCTGAAAAGGGAATGTGAATTTGGGTGAAAATATCACATCGAACACTGTAGCGCACTGTAGCACTTTTCGTTTGTTTGTGGTAATCATTGTCCTACCATGACCTAACTAGGCTCAAAAGATTCGTCTCGTCGTGTACATCAAAATCATTTACTTAGTTTTTTTATTTATCTACATTTAATGCTCTATGAGGAGAGAGATTTGATGTGACAGTGAATAGTGAAGTTAAGAGAGAGAAATTTTGGGGGAAGTTTTGGATTAAGATGCCATTGGAGGCCGGTGGTGTTTCTGAGACGACGTCCATGTCCGACACGTCACGTTTTTGCAAGCGGCAGGAGCAGGAGCAATAGACAGTGTTAAATTGTAGTATTTCCATATGAATTCGTTGCCCCGCGTGTAAGGACAGCAATGTGTGTGGTTACCGAGCAACCGCGGGACTAATTTGCATGCCCGCTGGAAAATCGCTCCCTGTAGCAGCCAGAAAACGTTTAGAAAAACGTGACACGGGGGTGGGTGGGAAAGTGGGGTTATCTATCTATCCCCGGTCGAGTGCTCGACAAGATCGCCTTTGGCTGAGATTTGCGAAAGCTAAGTGTGCTGCCTTGGTTTAACGAGGAGCTCACTCCTGCGAGACCCGCGCGCAGGCGCAAGGGCATCACCGGAATTCCTATCGAGAACGAGAAGAATCATCACTGCAAAGTCACGTACCCCACGCCGGGCCCTTCCAAAGATTTCGTTTTACCAGCGCGCCCCGTGCGAAAGCGCCCTCCCCACGGCCCGCGGCACGGCACGGCTGGTTTCCCCCGGGTCCGTTCGTTCGTTCGTGCTGACGCTACGGGAGCGTCGCCGACTCGTCGGGGCGTGCGGTGGTAGTAGGAGTAGTCGCTAGTAGGTGGCAGGCGGCGGGCAGCGCCGCGCCAAGGGCGCCTCGCGTCGTCTCTCGCTGCGGCCTGCGGACGGCGGCAGTCACGTCACGTCACGTCTCGGCGCGGGCACGCAGTCCCAGGCCATGCGGAGGACAATTGGCGGCGGTGGCGAGTGCCACCGGACGACAGGTGTGCGGTGGCCGCAGCCTGCAGAGGCAACCGCCCGCGGCTCGCTGCCCTGGTGCGCGGGTGCTCGCCGGAAGCCGCAGCAGAAAGAGGCCAAAAACTCGAAAAGGGAATACGCCCTGGACCGGTGGCCCCTGGCGAGCCTGGCCAAGCGCTTGTTTTTACGCGGAAGAGCAGCCGGCCTGTGTCGATGAAACCGAGGCTGGCGGCCGGCGACGGATCGGAATGCTGCGAAGTGCGAACCAAGAGGGAACATGCTGATCCCATCCACGCCGGCGCATGCGCGAGCGGCGCCCGGCTCCCACCCGGCCAGATCGCGATGTGCGTGCGTGCATGTAGGACACGCTGCTCCGGCCCCGACCGACAAGTGTAGGATGCGCCGTCTCCTCACTTTGTCTCGGCTCTTCGGTGAACGCACACGCACGGGCTCGATGATACATGCCGACTCGTGCCATTGCATACTTGAATCGCATGCGTCTGACTAGTGTTGCAAAGTCCTGAAGCGTACGTCGCCGGTGACCCGATAAATGAATTAGATGAACTTTGGTAGCGCAATTGGGGAAACGGGGACGCGAATCACGCTTGAGTTCCAACCTACCTTTTGCAAATCAAGAAGATGTCGTGTCAGACTTTCAGATGAATTAACTGAGGAGTTAGTGATTTCAGCTGAACAAGTAGAATCTTACTAAGGCAGGTGTCATGTCATGTCACAAAAGAGAAAGGAGCTCAGAATTGCTTTGCTTGCGGGTCGCGATCAAAGGAGTGCAAGAAAAACCGACGGCCCAAGTCAGAGACATACACCTGAGGACGGCCCAAATGACTCCTCGCCTTTTTTTTCCTTTCATTTTTTTTGAAACGGCGCATTTTCTAATAGAGAATGCTAGCAACTCCAAGAGACTCTCTAAATTCATCATAATTGCTAGTTGTAGAGATTTTGATTGAAAAGGTACCTTCCAACAGCTTCTTTATTTGGTTATGTAAACATAGTCACTCTCTATTCCGGATTTTTCGCTCTTCAAATATAGAAAAGAGAATAGCTTTTCAGAGTGCACACAAGATATAGAAAAGCTGTTGGAAAACGGACATATAGAAAACGGTTTTTTACAAATGGACTCTCTAAATGAGGTTTTAGAGAGTAGGATTTAGGGAGACTCTTGGAGATGCTCTCTACGCCTGCATTTTTGAATTACCATATGCATATGCAGGTTGCAAGCATGCAGATGAATTATACGGAGTATTTACATGTAAAATATGGAAGGTAACATTCATACGTACTTTGGCAGCTGCAGGGGAACATGCAAAATGGGGCGGACTCCCAAGGCAAGTACCATCCTTATTCGAACAGTACCAACGAATGCAAATACCACCCAAGTCTTGCGCTACGCAGACCAAGAATATCTAAAACTCAACTCTCCAGACCAAAAGATACCAAATACAGTGTACACTTCCTTCAGTGCAAGGCGTGCACCGAAGCCGGCCACCAACGGATCAACCAAGGTACAGTCTACTGTCATACAGTGCGGTGCATCAGGTCGACGTTGTCGGCTCGCGCAGGCGCTCCTGGTGGCGGCATTGAAGATCTCGGTGTAGCACGCCGACGAGGACGCCGTCCTCCTCCGACTCCGCGTCCGTCACCAGACGTGCGTGGCCGGTGAGACAGCATCTGCGCCATGACCGCGGCGAGGGTGCTCGTGCTCTTGCACGTCAACGGCGTGCTCCTGCCCCGGTGGAAGGAGCTCCGCGACGCCACGCCGACATCTGGTTCGCCTGGAACCGATGCTCCGGCTGCTGAACTTCTTGGCCCTGGGCGACGCGACCAGGCCGATCTCTTCCACCTGCGATGATGGGCTGATGGGAGGCTCCGGGAGGACTGAGATGGGCGTCGATCCGTTCTCGTCGGCTCCGATGACGAACTGCCCGGCTGACAGGTTTGCCAGCGCCCATGCTGCTGAAACATAGTCACATTTCCACAGTTTGTAAGTAGAGATGTCTCCTAGTATCTTACGAGTTCCATCTGGCGTCGTCTCCACTACAGCAACAGCACATGGGTCCTGAGGGATCTTCTGAATTGCTTCCATGGCGGGGGCAGATGCTTCTGCGTAACTGTAGTGTGGATTGATGGCTCCAAGGGAAGATATCTGAGTCAATGGGATGGGTGCGAGAGCTCCAAGGCATCCAATCAGAAAACGGAGAACATCTTCCCTTGAGAGGCAGCAAAACTTGTCTGGGGAACCCGTAGGTGAGGACAGCTGCCTGCTGCTGCTGCTGCTGGCTGCGTTTGGAGATGTTGATTCCATATTCTTCAGCCATTTCCCATTATAAAGCACTGAAAACCTCTTGGTAATGCCTTTCCAGCTCCCACTCTTGCGAACAAGGAAGCGCTTCACTCCATGCCTCATCAGCTCCAGCGCATCGATCAACCTTGGAAAACAAAAGAAACTTATTTGAGTCACAGGCAGTATAGGCCACAGTACATTTGAAAAGGATCTACTTTCTTGAAATTAAAAAAGAAACAACTACGCAGGGCAGTATGATATAAGCAGACTCTTTTCTAAAACAGGTAAAACATCTATCAGTTCTGGGTATTTCCAAACCACTCTGACACATGATTGGACCGCCTTGCATTAACCACACACTCATTAATAGAATAATAGGCTTGTGTATTTAAATCACTGTGTCGGTTATAGAATGTATAGCTTTCACGCGATTGTTAGTTCTTAGTTGTTACCTTCCTGTTTTTACATTGTGAAATGGAACCATGTTATCGACTCCCCACTTTGTTCCTCTTTAGGCAAACAGAATCAGAAAGACAAATTCAGTGCCACGTCCACGTGAAACCCCATCTGTCTTGTGTAAGAACATGCCAAACAACTGGAGTTGTTCACACCATATTACAACTCGAAACTGCTGTTTTCTGTTTCATGAAGAAAGCTTGCACAGCTCAGCACCAGATCATTGGGGTCTGTTGTTATACTGAAAATTATTCAGTCCCACCATTGCACATTTGTAGGCTGACAATTAAAGCTTTCTTGTTGTCTAATATTGTGGCATTCAGCTGCCCAGTGGCGGTGCTTAGTTGTGGCCAGGCCAAGAAACTCCATTGATTAAGCTACTGTTTAGTGATATTGAGGGTTCAACTACCCCCCTCCCCCCTTCCTCCTGTGATCAAGCTTCCCGCCAGTTTGTTCTGAAGACACAAGTTCAGAAGTATTTACCAGTGACAGTAGGATACATGTGAGGACACATGGAACTACCTGATCTATTTATAGTGTCTATGAGTGATACATTTTCATGGACTAAATCTTGTTGGTGAACAAACACTTCGAGTACATTACAGTCATAACTGTAATATAGGTAGATGATTGCCTTTCATGAATGTCATTGCTTTGCCTATCAAAGGAAAGCTTGGGAGCCTGGAGCATCTGTGAAGGAAGGGTCACAGCAAATGAAATTCTACTTTGCTATGTTTATTCCATACGAATGTTCCATCCAATTATTCTCATAAATAGAACTTGTAACAAAATTTGATGACGTTTTAAACTTTTGCTATTTCGAGTTGTTCTCTATATTGTGACGGTTGATCAAATCTACATTTGTCATTGATGGGGAGTTGCCACTGAGTTTTGATAACCAGTGTCCTATCCTATCTCATGTAATGGTAATGTTGGGCAGCAATCGAGCTGCTTCACATGGCTAATGGAATGGACTAGTTCCGTTAAAAAAAGAATGAAAACCTGCAGGTAAAGGGCCTACAAATTTTAATGACCAGGCTAAAAAAGCTTTATATGTTTATGAGCTAAAAATAATTAAGGCCTGAGCTGGATTGTGAAAGGGCATATATAGGATCATGATGCATTACCACCCCAAGCTGGCAAGCTGTAAGAGACCTCTACGCCCATATTAAATCGTAAGATCAATCTCAAACTTAAAAGATTAAATATAAATCAAAATGAAAGGTATATTCAACTCTCTGTCTAAAAGATGCGGGATCAGCATTATTCTTTAATGCTTCCTCAATATCAACATGATCTGTTATGTGATGCAAGACTAGCTTGATGGATAGCAAACATGACGTAATAGACTTTATCTGACCCTCAAAATCCATGACAACAATAGCAAGGTAAGTTAGGCAGCTTAGGTAGTCAATTAGCATTTGCATTCTGCAAGAGCAACCCGGCAACCCAATCACACGAGTAAAATTTAACCAGAAACCCATGTGATCTCTAAAAAAAATGAGATGCAATCAGGAACAACCTTTTGCCAGTATCTTTCTCCAGAGGTGAAACTACTAGTAAACATTCACAAAAGACAAGTGTGGTCGAAAAGTCCGTGAAGTCAAATCGGACACTGTAGCATTTTTCGTTTGTTTGTGGCAATTGTTGTCCTACCATGATCTAACTAGGCTCAAAAGATTCGTCTCGTCGTGTGCATCAAAACCATGTACTTAGTTTTTTTATTTACCTACATTTAATGCTCCATGCATGAGGAGAAAGATTTGATGTGATGTGATGGGACTTTTTGTATAGTGAAATTTTGGGTGGGGTTTTTGAAACTAAACACAGCCAAAGATGAACCACTGCGTCACATTAAAAAAGGCTAACTCAGCAGCAGCAAAGAAACAGAGGTTGATCCAGCAGAGCAGGAGCCCCAGTAAATAAACTAGAAGACTTACATCGGCGCTACCTACGACGTGAAACTGTTTTCCTCGAGCGATGCCTATAGATAGAGCACATAGGCACTAGTCGAACAGAATTCAGCAACCAAAACACGGGAAGATTCCACCCCGCTGAGTCGCTGACAGATCAATGAAAACACATGGAATCGGGCGCACGTATCGATCAGTTCAACACTCGCCACGCGTATGATTGAATTCTAGATATTAGGCATGAGCATCTCATTGGTAACGAATCAGTCGAAGCATTCGCTAGGAACCGAATTTTTTGTATAAATAAGCGCAACAGGACAGCAGCTAGAAGAGATCGCGCATCAACAATCCACGGATCAAGAGAGACCTCACCTGGTACCCGGATCGATCTCCCTGAGCAGCCCGGGGTTGGGCTGCACGACCTCTCCGACGACCGTGCGCATGGCCCGGTCCCCGACCCCCGCTGCGGCGACGAAGGCGGCGATGTCGAGCGCGGAGATCATCCCGATGAACCTGGCCCCGGAGGGCGGCTCGTCGGGCGCGGCCCGCGGGCGCCAGACGGGCACGGCGCCCTCGGGGCTGGAGGCGATGGCGCGCGCGGCGTCGTCGAGCGTGTCGGTGTCGTGGAGCTCCGCGACCTCCGGCTTGCCGCAGGTGAGGTCGCCGACGACAGCTAATGCGGGGTGCTTAAGCTTTAATTGGCTTCCGCGCTTTAAGATTCGGGGCGTGTGTGTGTGTTTTTCCTTTTTTGAGATGCAGGGAGTGAGTGAGAATGAAAAGTGGGTGCTGAACTGCTGTTTTGCTTAACGGCTTGATGATGATTGGTTTGAAATTCATAAAACACGGGTCTAGAGCTTTCGCTCTTCTTGTTTCGCGAGGTTGGTGTACGTTTCTACTACTCACTCCAATCATTAGGAACCTTTCCCTTTCATCATCGTGTCATCGGGATCGCAAACGTTCGTCTGCTCTTCTTCTTGTTTGGCATTTTGTTTTAAGGTAGATTTCTTTATCCAAGTCGTTTTGAGCTAGAGCGTCTGGGAACAATTTTGTTGGAAATAAAGGAAAATAACAACTGAATACAAACTATCCAGCAATATCAGCGCAAGAGATCGAACTATGATTTGCTTCCAAGGCCGGATCTGCTCTTCACATCAAGACGTTGGCTGTGTTTAGTTCCACATCAAATCACCAAACTTTCTAAAATTCTCTCTCCAAACTTTACTATTCACCTATCACATCAAATATCTCTCTTCGTGCATTTCGAACGAGATCCGTCCACCCCGCGGCGCACCGAAAGGGCGCTTTTCATCGACAGTGCTGACTTGTCATGGATCTGCAATGGAGGTAGAAGGGACCAACAACCTGAACCTGAACTCCGGCAGCCATCATGGCATTCATCGTCGGAAAGCTACGGACCTACTGGCTCATACTGGCAGGTGGCAGCGGTGAGATGGCGGGTCGGGCAGGCAGGGACGACGGCGATAGGCGTCGAACGGGCCGGGGGTGTACGTACGTGCTCCGGTGGCGATGGGCGATTGATGAATGATCGCCGTCAACCGGATCCGGACGTGTGCGTGCCTTGGAGTAGCCGGCGGGGGCGCGCGGAGGGTGGAATCTGGAGACCGGCGAGGCAGTGGCTGTGGCTGTGGCCGCGCCACGGCGATCTGATCCCGACTCGCGAAACGACGACGGCCACACGCCGCGAGGCTGACGTGCCGGGGCACGTCGCGTGAGATGGCGCCGCAGTGGCCACGGGGAGTTGGTTGGCTCCCCTGCCCCCCTGCCCGCGCAGCTCGCAGTCTCGCACATGGTAACGGAAACGGGGTCGGTGCCACTTTCCACGATCCGGGAACGTCGTTCCAGTTCGTGGGTCGGGGTTATCATGGGTCATCGTCCCAATTTTCGTTGGATCATCGTCCCCACCCCGTAGGGTCGTAAACTCTGGTAAAGGTCGTGGAGATCGCCATGGAGAAGCTTCAACATGAGGCAGACGTGATGTTGCAGCATAGATTGGGCAATGAATATGTGCGAGGGCTTTGAGACAGCTCATCTAGCATTAAAGAGGTATACTCCCTCCGTACTATAATTTTATAAAGCATCGACCCTCGATCCCGTTCCTCGACCAATCAACTCGGTAACTTTGTGACTATGGTCTCTCGCACGCTCCCCTCGCGCGCGCGGCAGGCGGGGCTGGCCGGCTGGGTGTTAACAGGGCGGGGTGGGCGCGGAACACACGGAAGGAACAGCCCGCGCGGAAAATGGGCCGCAGCATGAGCTGCCATGCCGCGGAAAACGGGCTGCTATCCTGCTGATTTGCCCACTGAGAAACGAGCTTTCGGGTGGGCTGGTTCCACGATACTAAACTACTCGGTCCATCGTTAACTTTGGAGGCCCGTGGGCCTCATGCATATGGCCGATCTTTCCCACCCACCACCACCAGAGAAATCCACCGATGCCGGCTAGGCGGCTGAGGTCAGTCTCGGTAAGAGGTTTTTACCGTACTACGGTTATCTAAATCAGAAACTAGGTAAGTTTTATGGTGATGAAACTCCTCTCACATATCATGAAACTCTATATTCTCTCTCCTATGTTAGGTCAGCACGTTTAATGTCATGAAACCCCCACTAAAACTGGTCTAAGGATACAGTACAGGCTTGACCAGTTGGCAACATGAAAGCCAGCTTGGAGATGACCGTCCTGGACTTCTATCACGAATCGAGCACTGCATCAACGGATCAACCTGATCCAAGAATTCAGCCACCCACCGCGTCGTCAACCACAGTAAATAAACAGCGAAAGCTGTGCCTCTTTCTCTGCCAGCTGGTGAAAATGGGTCCGCCTCTTCCCTGACGCGCAGGTTGTTACGTACCCACCATCATACCAATCACGAGCCAACTCCAAGATAAGACGATTGGCCTTTGAATCCTACTATGAGACATCAATGCTATGTACACGGTGCATCTACACGATTACACCCAACGCGGAAGGAGAACATGTAGACGAGAGGGGGTCGTTTTCCATAGTTCAGACCCACCTAACTAAAATATGCGATGCAAGTGGTTGCCATGCGGCATGGCGCCCTGGCTTGCTCGTGTTCCCTTCCCTCCTAATCCCCCCACGCTATAGACGCGGGGCAGAATGCTAGCGGCATGCGTACGTGTAGGGATGAAAACGGATCGGATCGGAGCGGATAATACCTTTTTCATATCCTCATCCACCTTTTTTTGTCGGATACGGAGCGGAGCGGATATTACCCGAATACGGTTATGGATACGGATTTTTTCGGATATCGGAGATGGTGCGGACGCGGATCGGAGTCGGTGCGGAAGCGGATTAAATACCTAACTTTACTGAACCATCTCTGTAACAGATACTACAAAATAATTTGACTTCAAATTAAGTACCATAGCAAAATCAAAATATGCTTATTTAAAAAAT
>OAMR01000942.1:310458-325577 GCA_900205405.1 Echinochloa crus-galli
ACAAATTTGAAGCATAGAACAAATTTGAGTTTGACCACCCGAACCAGATGGGAATATGACTGTAATATTCAGTTGGTAAATCTTTGCTTGAGTTATCTACATTTCTGTAGTCTGATAAGTAATTCCAGGAAAGTCTAGCATTCCTTTTCCCATAGTGTTTTTTTCCCTACTGAACAACTATGTTCATGTTCCTCCTGAATCTTTCAAATGCGGCACAATAATAATGTGTCATCAATTCACAATTGTTTGCGCATATGGAAATAATAAATCATTTTTTGTTAATAAAAAAACTGAAAATTGAGGTCTGAAAACTGAAATTTCTAAGAAAAGATCTATTCTTTTTGTGACAGGTCTAAGATATCCTTTCACAGTTTCACTTCCTTTGTTTGGTTCCTCATACATTTAACATTCTTGATGCCTTGCTCAGTGATGCTACCCAATGACGCTTCAAATTAATTCACTTGCACAGTACCTTCAGTGCTACGAAATAACTATTCCGTAACTAAGCCCCCGGGTCGAGCCCAACCGGGCTCCCCCCGTCTGGTTTCCTAGCTTCTATTCATCGGTACATCCGAATAAAATGGATCTTAGAAACCGAAAAGCGGCGGTTCCAAATTTTGCACCCAGCTTTTTTTTTGTTCGGCTCAGCATGGGTGAGGTGACGACCGACGATTCCTACACCTCCTGGCCGGCGGCCGCTGCTCCCTCTTCCCCTACCGCTCTCGCCGGCCCCGATGCTCCGCCACCACGGCGCTCCGGCGGGCGCGCGGAAGAAAGCAGGTGGCCGCAGCTCTCTACCCGCCTCCCCTGCGCCCCCCTGCTCGGCGAGACGGGGACGGTGACGAGCTGGCTCTACCACATCCGTCCACCTCGCCGCGGCACCCCGTCCGGACCGGCCTCATGCGGCGATCTGCGGCCACCCAGTGCACCTCCCTCCCTCTAGCAAAATCCTTCCTGTACCACCGCGCGCGCGTCTCCTCTCATCCATCAGGTGGAGCACTCGACCCTGTTAATTCTTTTGATCTTGCATCGGATTAATTGATTTCAGGCCTATCCTCTGTCACACACGCAGGCCTGAACTATTGATTCCTTCGGAGATCCCCAGCTGCGCAAGGTATCCCTCCATCCCAGTCTTTCCCTCTACCACATACGATTCCTAGCATAAATTTTGCTCAGATCCCCATCCATCTGCACAAGAGTTTGCTCGAGTCCAAGCATAGGTGTTGACGATTTGTGCAGGTATTAACATATGCTGCACGCAACTGTTTTTCAAACTAGCGGCCACCGGGAGACTGAGGCAGGCGCGCGAAAAAAAACCCCACGGGGGATGGGATCGTGGAGGGCGCTCGGCCTGGCGCGGGTGGGTGGCTCGGGGCGCGGTGCATGGTCTGGTCGGTGGCTGGCTGGGTACAGAATATATATATATATATATATATATATATATATATATATCAGGGTTTGTGGGCTATAAAATAGTATGTATATACATGGATTGGGCTTAAATTTTATTATACTGGGCTCACAAAAGTAGTCGGATATCCTATTATATGCTTCGGATAATCCATGATCAATTATCGGATAATCCATATCCGTCGGAGTTCACTAGAGCCATATCCTACTCCGCATCCGCACACAATCGGATTCGGATTATCCATATCCGCGCGGATATCCAAAACTCTTCTCCATATTCTTAAAATTCGGATTCGGATCGGATCGGATGCGGAAATTATCCAATCCACTTTCATCCCTACGTACGTGTAGATATCCATGCCCCTCTGCTGATCGATGGCTCTGTTTACGTCAGGCCATCGAAATCCTTTTCAATGCCGACTTGATGTGTCATCCCTTGCTGTTCGGCGGAAGGCGATTTTCAGGCGAGATTCTGCATGCTGCACGCAACTGTTTTTCAAACTAGCGGCCACCGGGAGACTGAGGCAGGCGCGCGAAAAAAAACCCCACGGGGGATGGGATCGTGGGGGCGCTCGGCCTGGCGCGGGTGGGTGGCTCGGGGCGCGGTGCATGGTCTGGTCGGTGGCTGGCTGGGTACAGAATATATATATATATATATATATATATATATATATATATATATATATATATATATATATATATATATATATATATATATATATATATATATATATATATATATATATATATATATATATATATATATATATATATATATATATATATATATATATATATATATATATATATATATATATATATATATATATATATATATATATATATATATATATATATATATATATATATATATATATATATATATATATATATATATATATATATATATATATATATATATATATATATATATATATATATATATATATATATATATATATATATATATATATATATATATATATATATATATATATATATATATATATATATATATATATATATATATATATATATATATATATATATATATATATATATATATATATATATATATATATATATATATATATATATATATATATATATATATATATATATATATATATATATATATATATATATATATATATATATATATATATATATATATATATATATATATATATATATATATATATATATATATATATATATATATATATATATATATATATATATATATATATATATATATATATATATATATATATATATATATATATATATATATATATATATATATATATATATATATATATATATATATATATATATATATATATATATATATATATATATATATATATATATATATATATATATATATATATATATATATATATATATATATATATATATATATATATATATATATATATATATATATATATATATATATATATATATATATATATATATATATATATATATATATATATATATATATATATATATATATATATATATATATATATATATATATATATATATATATATATATATATATATATATATATATATATATATATATATATATATATATATATATATATATATATATATATATATATATATATATATATATATATATATATATATATATATATATATATATATATATATATATATATATATATATATATATATATATATATATATATATATATATATATATATATATATATATATATATATATATATATATATATATATATATATATATATATATATATATATATATATATATATATATATATATATATATATATATATATATATATATATATATATATATATATATATATATATATATATATATATATATATATATATATATATATATATATATATATATATATATATATATATATATATATATATATATATATATATATATATATATATATATATATATATATATATATATATATATATATATATATATATATATATATATATATATATATATATATATATATATATATATATATATATATATATATATATATATATATATATATATATATATATATATATATATATATATATATATATATATATATATATATATATATATATATATATATATATATATATATATATATATATATATATATATATATATATATATATATATATATATATATATATATATATATATATATATATATATATATATATATATATATATATATATATATATATATATATATATATATATATATATATATATATATATATATATATATATATATATATATATATATATATATATATATATATATATATATATATATATATATATATATATATATATATATATATATATATATATATATATATATATATATATATATATATATATATATATATATATATATATATATATATATATATATATATATATATATATATATATATATATATATATATATATATATATATATATATATATATATATATATATATATATATATATATATATATATATATATATATATATATATATATATATATATATATATATATATATATATATATATATATATATATATATATATATATATATATATATATATATATATATATATATATATATATATATATATATATATATATATATATATATATATATATATATATATATATATATATATATATATATATATATATATATATATATATATATATATATATATATATATATATATATATATATATATATATATATATATATATATATATATATATATATATATATATATATATATATATATATATATATATATATATATATATATATATATATATATATATATATATATATATATATATATATATATATATATATATATATATATATATATATATATATATATATATATATATATATATATATATATATATATATATATATATATATATATATATATATATATATATATATATATATATATATATATATATATATATATATATATATATATATATATATATATATATATATATATATATATATATATATATATATATATATATATATATATATATATATATATATATATATATATATATATATATATATATATATATATATATATATATATATATATATATATATATATATATATATATATATATATATATATATATATATATATATATATATATATATATATATATATATATATATATATATATATATATATATATATATATATATATATATATATATATATATATATATATATATATATATATATATATATATATATATATATATATATATATATATATATATATATATATATATATATATATATATATATATATATATATATATATATATATATATATATATATATATATATATATATATATATATATATATATATATATATATATATATATATATATATATATATATATATATATATATATATATATATATATATATATATATATATATATATATATATATATATATATATATATATATATATATATATATATATATATATATATATATATATATATATATATATATATATATATATATATATATATATATATATATATATATATATATATATATATATATATATATATATATATATATATATATATATATATATATATATATATATATATATATATATATATATATATATATATATATATATATATATATATATATATATATATATATATATATATATATATATATATATATATATATATATATATATATATATATATATATATATATATATATATATATATATATATATATATATATATATATATATATATATATATATATATATATATATATATATATATATATATATATATATATATATATATATATATATATATATATATATATATATATATATATATATATATATATATATATATATATATATATATATATATATATATATATATATATATATATATATATATATATATATATATATATATATATATATATATATATATATATATATATATATATATATATATATATATATATATATATATATATATATATATATATATATATATATATATATATATATATATATATATATATATATATATATATATATATATATATATATATATATATATATATATATATATATATATATATATATATATATATATATATATATATATATATATATATATATATATATATATATATATATATATATATATATATATATATATATATATATATATATATATATATATATATATATATATATATATATATATATATATATATATATATATATATATATATATATATATATATATATATATATATATATATATATATATATATATATATATATATATATATATATATATATATATATATATATATATATATATATATATATATATATATATATATATATATATATATATATATATATATATATATATATATATATATATATATATATATATATATATATATATATATATATATATATATATATATATATATATATATATATATATATATATATATATATATATATATATATATATATATATATATATATATATATATATATATATATATATATATATATATATATATATATATATATATATATATATATATATATATATATATATATATATATATATATATATATATATATATATATATATATATATATATATATATATATATATATATATATATATATATATATATATATATATATATATATATATATATATATATATATATATATATATATATATATATATATATATATATATATATATATATATATATATATATATATATATATATATATATATATATATATATATATATATATATATATATATATATATATATATATATATATATATATATATATATATATATATATATATATATATATATATATATATATATATATATATATATATATATATATATATATATATATATATATATATATATATATATATATATATATATATATATATATATATATATATATATATATATATATATATATATATATATATATATATATATATATATATATATATATATATATATATATATATATATATATATATATATATATATATATATATATATATATATATATATATATATATATATATATATATATATATATATATATATATATATATATATATATATATATATATATATATATATATATATATATATATATATATATATATATATATATATATATATATATATATATATATATATATATATATATATATATATATATATATATATATATATATATATATATATATATATATATATATATATATATATATATATATATATATATATATATATATATATATATATATATATATATATATATATATATATATATATATATATATATATATATATATATATATATATATATATATATATATATATATATATATATATATATATATATATATATATATATATATATATATATATATATATATATATATATATATATATATATATATATATATATATATATATATATATATATATATATATATATATATATATATATATATATATATATATATATATATATATATATATATATATATATATATATATATATATATATATATATATATATATATATATATATATATATATATATATATATATATATATATATATATATATATATATATATATATATATATATATATATATATATATATATATATATATATATATATATATATATATATATATATATATATATATATATATATATATATATATATATATATATATATATATATATATATATATATATATATATATATATATATATATATATATATATATATATATATATATATATATATATATATATATATATATATATATATATATATATATATATATATATATATATATATATATATATATATATATATATATATATATATATATATATATATATATATATATATATATATATATATATATATATATATATATATATATATATATATATATATATATATATATATATATATATATATATATATATATATATATATATATATATATATATATATATATATATATATATATATATATATATATATATATATATATATATATATATATATATATATATATATATATATATATATATATATATATATATATATATATATATATATATATATATATATATATATATATATATATATATATATATATATATATATATATATATATATATATATATATATATATATATATATATATATATATATATATATATATATATATATATATATATATATATATATATATATATATATATATATATATATATATATATATATATATATATATATATATATATATATATATATATATATATATATATATATATATATATATATATATATATATATATATATATATATATATATATATATATATATATATATATATATATATATATATATATATATATATATATATATATATATATATATATATATATATATATATATATATATATATATATATATATATATATATATATATATATATATATATATATATATATATATATATATATATATATATATATATATATATATATATATATATATATATATATATATATATATATATATATATATATATATATATATATATATATATATATATATATATATATATATATATATATATATATATATATATATATATATATATATATATATATATATATATATATATATATATATATATATATATATATATATATATATATATATATATATATATATATATATATATATATATATATATATATATATATATATATATATATATATATATATATATATATATATATATATATATATATATATATATATATATATATATATATATATATATATATATATATATATATATATATATATATATATATATATATATATATATATATATATATATATATATATATATATATATATATATATATATATATATATATATATATATATATATATATATATATATATATATATATATATATATATATATATATATATATATATATATATATATATATATATATATATATATATATATATATATATATATATATATATATATATATATATATATATATATATATATATATATATATATATATATATATATATATATATATATATATATATATATATATATATATATATATATATATATATATATATATATATATATATATATATATATATATATATATATATATATATATATATATATATATATATATATATATATATATATATATATATATATATATATATATATATATATATATATATATATATATATATATATATATATATATATATATATATATATATATATATATATATATATATATATATATATATATATATATATATATATATATATATATATATATATATATATATATATATATATATATATATATATATATATATATATATATATATATATATATATATATATATATATATATATATATATATATATATATATATATATATATATATATATATATATATATATATATATATATATATATATATATATATATATATATATATATATATATATATATATATATATATATATATATATATATATATATATATATATATATATATATATATATATATATATATATATATATATATATATATATATATATATATATATATATATATATATATATATATATATATATATATATATATATATATATATATATATATATATATATATATATATATATATATATATATATATATATATATATATATATATATATATATATATATATATATATATATATATATATATATATATATATATATATATATATATATATATATATATATATATATATATATATATATATATATATATATATATATATATATATATATATATATATATATATATATATATATATATATATATATATATATATATATATATATATATATATATATATATATATATATATATATATATATATATATATATATATATATATATATATATATATATATATATATATATATATATTATATATATATATATATATGTATATATATATATATATCAGGGTTTGTGGGCTATAAAATAGTATGTATATACATGGATTGGGCTTAAATTTTATTATACTGGGCTCACAAAAGTAGTCGGATATCCTATTATATGCTTCGGATAATCCATAATCAATTATCGGATAATCCATATCCGTCGGAGTTCACTAGAGCCATATCCTACTCCGCATCCGCACACAATCGGATTCGGATTATCCATATCCGCGCGGATATCCAAAACTCTTCTCCATATTCTTAAAATTCGGATTCGGATCGGATCGGATGCGGAAATTATCCAATCCACTTTCATCCCTACGTACGTGTAGATATCCATGCCCCTCTGCTGATCGATGGCTCTGTTTACGTCAGGCCATCGAAATCCTTTTCAATGCCGACTTGATGTGTCATCCCTTGCTGTTCGGCGGAAGGCGATTTTCAGGCGAGATTCTGCATCGTCCTGGAACTAATAATGGTCCCGGTATTTTTCTGGCTTCAGTAATGGAGGCTCCATCTTATACGTGTCACTTGTTAATTCTAGATACTTTAATTTGATTTGGTTCAGTTGTTGTTCTTTAGAAAACGGTGTAGTTTGTTAGCATCAACCGGGAATGGGCTTATATTCATCTCCTTTTTTTTCTAAAGAAATAACAATTAGCATATTTTTTGTTTGGGAGAAAAAAGGGACTGTCGGGCATATATAATTGCACCATGCCCTTTCCATGTCACCTAGAATTTTTTCCTCCATGTTGGTTCCTCTATTTTGTCCTTCACATTTTAGGCGTGGAGATGGAGACAAAAGGTGCTCATCAGCAACCAGCATTATTGTATCGTGTCACCGCCCAATGGGGATTGTCGGGCCTCTAACACCCTTACGCCAAGAGGATATTTTTGACTACAGACACTCTTCTGAATTCTATTGGCACTAACACTGCTGAACACATCGACAGGTCTATGATTGGGGCAGGTTTCCGGTGTGCTAATAACACTGTTAACTCCGCACACCAACAGGACAATTTCGTCTCTTGTAGTACTAAAGTATTTTTTTTTAGAAAAACAGGATATATACAAGCGGCCGTGAATAATGCATCATCAAGGTCCTCGAATTTGATTAGCCTCTCCCATTACCTGCCGCGCACGGGCCGGAGCGTCCTCGTCAGCATCTTAACTGTGCACCGTATCGTGCAGGACAATTAGTTGACATTGCAGTTGTAGGAAAAACACCATCTAATTATTCTTCATGATTTTTTTGCGAAAATTATTCTTCATGATTAAAATTCAGAAAAGTACGGTCAATCATGAAGAAATCTGTAAAAACTGATCTTAATAACTGGAAAATGTTCAGAAAAAGTGGCCTGCAGAAAGCTCATGAAAACCCTTTTTAATGTTCTGTTGGTAACTTCGATCTTTGAACAAACACAATAAAAATATCTGCATAAGAAATGCTGCTATTGCTACCTTTGATTTGTGAAAGTTTAGCACTATACTGCGATGGAATCGAGTATGCAACAGGACCCCAAATACAAGGGATCATCTCATCTCTATATCGATCAGCATCTCACACACGAGGATACGACACGCATACGAGAGCGATGCCTGAAGCTTGAATTGAGCAGGGAGTAATATCGATGTTGCTCTCTACAAACCGGAGAAACCCGTGGTCCATGCCCAAAAATCACGCACATCTCGCCAACAAAGTCTCTCCACGCTCAACGTCGTGAGTGGACGTCGCACTTCAGCGTGGTTCCAAAATGTCAAGGTCTATCCCCTCCCTGTCGCCATTCAGCTTAGTAGGAAAGAGGGGAGGTCAGGAGGACCCGCTGAAACATGACAAAGAAATATGTAAACTTCGCTTTCCTTTGTGTATCATCTGATGAACTGCTTCCCTATTTTTCTATATTTTATCTAGTTGATGAGCTGCTAATTTGTAATTTGTTCAATGGGCGATGTTTATGTCACATACTCACATGCATCTGTACACCAGATTTGAAAAGGTTTTAACTGTAACCAAGGATTTGACACCTCGAAATTTATGTGCCACAGCTACTTGGTCCGGTCGTCAACACTCACGAGCAATTGTTACTTTGGACAAATCACCATGGTCTTCGAAATATAGTCGAGCCATCAGTCCATCCAAATTTATGTTCAGAAATGCAATAAAACAGGGTATCCAATTTTATATGCTTGGCTCCGGTATCCTGGTTGATATAGTGATCGAGGGACAAGATGGTGATAGGAGCGAGAACAATTTATACGAGCAATTATTGCTATCTAGCATAAAATTCCTTTGCTTTCGTAGAAATGTGAAATGCTTTGACTGGCAAGATATATGGTCTCAAGGTTTTCCTCGTTGAATGTTGCATAATCTTTTTTGTTTTATTCTTGTTACATTATTGGAGTTCTATTGGACTACTCCGTATATCTGAAAGTTGTTTACGGGTTGCCGAGCTGTGACTTCCAAGTTCTTTAGTCATTTTGCATGCTCTCGATGAAAGAGCAACTCCAGCAAATTATTTAGACAGTTCCCTATTCAAAATTTAGGGAACTATAAGCAAAACAATACATTACAATGGTGCTGAGAGGCCTCTAAATTTCATCCCCCACCTATTATTATAAAAGGGTCTCCAAAAAACTCTCTATCCACTAAGAGTTATTGTTGAAGTTGAAGCAATTTGTGGCTCTAAAAATAGAGACAGTTCTCACTTAATATTGCTTGTGCATCTTACGCCCGCTTTACTTTATATTTTTGGGTGCTTCTCTGATATGGACTACTGTAATACACAGCCATAAAAGAGTGCCACACCAGATTTTGAGCTGTGGAGGGAGATTCAATGAAAGTAGTCAGTTTATAACACATTTCGAGATGCGTGGAAACTTTATTGTCTCTATACATATAGACCCGTATTAAATTTAAAAGGCATATATTAGATCTATACAATATACAGTACGATAGTATAAATCAAATAGCTAAATAACATAGAGACGAGAGAAGCAACGTAATACTATTTTATCTATCGATACTACATGTCATCCTCTTAAATAGATAGACTATTTATTAGTTGCTAGAGACTAATCTTTTTTTCCCCATTCTCTATATCAGACTAGGCTGGCTAGAGGTGCCCTTGTATCTAATAGTATCTGCTAGTACATGTGAGCCATGACATAGCCATATGCCCATATCAGTTAGCAAACAAACTTGAGATGCTTTGAATAAGCTATGTGCTTGTACACATTAACAATAATAATATCTTAAACACAATTTTTTCAGAAGCTAGAATTTTGTGTACATCTCAGTGGAAAATACTCCATCCCAAGGTCTATGTAAAAAGGTCTCTAGACTCTTCTTCATGCATGTACTATTGTGCAGTACAACAAAAAAGGAGGTTATTTTCAAAAAGAAAAAAGGAGATATTGCCCTACAAATAAAGAGATGAAAAATATCGTGCGGTGCTACAAGAAAAAGGAGATATTGTTGCTCTAAAAATAAGGAGTACTAGCATTAATTGTTTTCATTAATCAGGACGCCATGCTCGGCAGTTTCAGAATTGGGACTCCCCCAGGTCTTTTCCACGCCCGTATCTCAAAAAGGAGAGGCATGGCCGCCCCGGCGTCGCCGAACTGTTTTCCAGTAAAGAAGCCCACTCCCTCCCCCTCCCTTCGCCTTCTCGCCTTCGTCTTCTTCCCCGCACGAGCATCCTTCTCTTCGCCTTTTCCTCCTCCACGTTGATCCTCCTCTCGCTCCCTTTCTTGATTCTCTCTCCGTAGGATCTTTCTTTAGGAGTAGCCTGCCTCGTGCGCGCGCTTGCACGGACATGCTTCTTGCTGCGGCTTGAAAGGGGGAGAAAAACGGGGATGGGTTCTTGCGCTTCGGTTCACATCAAGGACCAGGGGTTCCCCAAGAAGCAGTTTCTTGCGTCGCCTACCAAGGCGATGGTGGGCAACGGGAAGGGCGGCGGCGTTGCTCCGGTTGGCGACGGCCTTGGTGATCTCAAGGCCAAGGCCGAGGCGGAGCAGCAGCGGGCAGGGTTTGGCCCCAAGAGCCCGGATTCTGGTACGCGTGATGAATCCTTGCTTTCTTTCGTCGTTCTCTGGAGTATGAGGTTCCGATCTTTATCTTTTCATAATCTTTTACTATAGTTTATAGAAGATCTTTGCCGGTAAAGAGGCAGATGGCCACTCAGTTCTTTATATGAAAAAGGACCTTTTGGGTTCGTTTGTTGATCTATTGGGCGTTGGATTTAAGGATTTGATAGCGAAGCGTAGTGTTATAAGTGCACTAATCGCTTCTGGATATCAGTTAGCTTCGTGTTTTTGCAGGGACTGATGATCTTGAACGGAAAAAGGATATTTGTTGATACTGACTGATTTTGGATTCTTTTAATGGAGAAGGGGTTTTAGTTGTTGCAATTTATTGTTCTTGAAAATTTAGTACTTTCTAAATGAGGTTGCTCTTCTATCCAAAGTGGATTACTCCATTGCTGAAGGCCTATTACAGCCTGATTACTTCGATGTTTGGTCAAGTTCCTTAGGTTGCAAGTTTTTTTTTTCTCTCTTGTAAAATTGCTGACTAAATCCTAAATTGAAAGAACACATGACCTTTGTTGAGGTAAATGAAGATGTTTCTTTGCCCAAAATCATTTCTAGCTCTTCAATTATCATTCTGCCATGATGCGTTAAGTTTCTCCTGTGTTTCTGAAATTTGATATACTTCTTAGATCGCTTAGCTAAAATTGTTATCTTCACCGATACACTGTCATTTATGAAGCTGATTGAATTTGTCTCCACTTAGCTGAAAGTACAATAATATGAATACTGTCACTCTTTTCATCAAAAGTCGAACTTTTTTTTTTGAGATATCAAAAGTGGAACTTATGGGGCTTAATTTGCACGTTGCAGGTAGCAAGGATGAAGTGTTCTTCGAATCTCGAGCTTGGTTAGATTCGGACTGCGAGGATGACTTTTACAGCGTAAATGGAGGTAATAAAACTGTCGCACATGTTCAATTAGTTACTGCTTAAAGAAGCTTCAATCTAGTTTTTTTATACTTGTGCGCAACTGTCCTGGCCCATCATACTGTGATTACTTTTGCACCAGCGCTTTAGTTTATCATGCCCTTCCCTTTTTTAGATTGTCCTACTGGATGTATCACCAGCTGGGATGCCAAGGACCAGCCATTTTCTATATTGCTTTTCTTGCTCTATCTGATACTATGCATGGATAAAAATTGAATTCTTGATAGTTTTCTGTCTGAGGATTATTACACCTTCGTTTGGATGGTTGTGCATCTCTGGAAGAAGCCTCTTCATGAAGGTGAAGGTGCAGATGCAGGAAGAACCAGAGACAACCAGACGCGTGCGAGGAAGACACAATTTGTAACTGTTAGCTTTTTAATTAGGCAACCCAGCTATGATAAGATCTTTGGCCTCTCAATGGACACTGTGGTGGCAGAAGATCTTAACTAT
>OAMR01000942.1:326202-362931 GCA_900205405.1 Echinochloa crus-galli
TTTGTCTCCACTTAGCTGAAAGTACAATAACATGGATACAGTGACTCTTTTCATCAAAAGTGGAACTTATGGGATTTAATTTGCACGTTGCAGGTAGCAAGGATGAAGTGTTCTTCGAATCTCGAGCTTGGTTAGATTCGGACTGCGAGGATGACTTTTACAGCGTAAATGGAGGTAAAAAACTGTCGCACATGTTCAATTAGTTACTGCTTAAAGAAGCTTCAATCTAGTTTTTTTATACTTGTGCGCAACTGTCCTGGCCCATCATACTGTGATTACTTTTGCACCAGCGCTTTAGTTTATCATGCCCTTCCCTTTTTTAGATTGTCCTATTATTATATCAGGAGCATGTGCATATGGATCATTCCACTTGTTACGCTCAAATGGCAGGTGCTGGTGATAGGTTTCTTAGTAATACAGCCTTTATTTCTCTTTAGAATCTAAGGGGCCTAATTTATCCTTTGGTTGCCTATCAGACAAAAAGGCTATGCCTTTGATTTTGTCTTTGGGCTCTATCATGTTTCTTGGCATCTAACAGTTATGGACATGGACCCCCCACCTTAAGTTTCATAACTTATCCCATGTGGTCCTTTATCAAATCACTGTAGCAACATCCTGGAAACATAACACATTCATTTATAGACTTGATGTTGTAGGGAGAGTTCTGATGCACTCAAATTCAAAAGTTGAACAAGTAGATATCTCTATCAGCCCATGTGATGTGATTTGCTTCAGTTGCTGCATCATCATAAGTTGTGCTCTTCTTATGCAGATTTCACTCCATCTCGTGGCAGCACACCGAACTATCAACCCAGGACGCAAACAGTGATGACCAACATCTTTCAACCAGACAATTTGGATAAGTCCAAATCACCGGAACCTTCTCCAACTGGCCGGAGGAAACTAGCTGAGCTCTTGCAGGAGGCGATGCAAAACGGCCCTGATGAAAGTACTGATGTCAGCAAGAACGAGAAGCGGCAGTTGCAATCTGTCACCGCAGATGAGAAGCCGGTGTCTGAAACCACATCCAGTTCCGCTTGCAGCACGCAACCAACGCCGACTGTAGTCGCCAAGACCCGGAAGGAGAAGGCATGGTACACCGGGCGCTGTTGCCTGCCGAGCTTTGTTCATAGCCTGACCTTAGATGAGAGTGAGAGGGGGCAGAAGATGAGATCTAGGCCATGTGCTGTTTGACAGTGTTGCTCCAGTGCCCTCCTGCCCTGAGCTGTATTTAGCACTATATAGTACCCGACCCGCACCCTCAAGCTACTGTAAAGAAGTGGGGAGTATTAAGAGTACTGTATCCTTGTTGGAATCAAGTGGATAATAGCTACTCGTTAAATTGATGTGCACAGCGTGCTGTTCAACTGCAAGAGTAGAGCATCTAGCTCAAGAAATCATCCTTATGTGCATATCTTCTCGAATCTTTATGTAATTAAATATATATTTTTCAGATGTCAACAGCCAGCTGAGCTAGAGCATGTGGCATATGGGAGACCATACCTTTCAATAGTTCCTATAATGTGACTGAATTGTGATGCTGTCTTGGCACTTGCATGATTGACGCCAGGCAAATGTATTCCTCTATCCTGTACAAGCGCTACCTTTTGTGTGCCCCTCGGATACCATGGCCTAAAACGAGAACTCTTTTTTAGATATATATAAAAAATAATGTCATTGGTGAAATGAATCAAGCCGGGTGCGTGTTTTTTTTTTTGCAGCGCTGATGAAGCTTATGACAAGGACACACTACCTGCTCAAAGAATGTGGAAGGTTACACCTCAGCCTTCGTCATTTCTGTTCTTTCCCAACCACCAAACAATAATTCACGGATAATCGTCAACGCTTACATGGATGGCCAAATGACTCGCAAACACCATGGACGCAGAACAGCAAATTCCAACAATGAAGTGGCCAGGAGCCCATAAGATCAAACATGACACCGCAGGCAACCGATCCGACCAACGAATGCCAGGCAAAATGTTATAGCATCCACGGGCATCACAGCACAATGGCAAAGTGGAATCTATTCACGCTGGGGCCCATTGGAGATGACCCAATAAGGTTCCAGGTTTCACATGATGCACATGAATATTATCATTTATATCAAAATACTTTAGTTTTCTAATCGTGAAATCAAGCAGCAGTTGGGCGATGATAACACAATGTAGCATTACAGGCTGAGGTTCCTTCAACAATAAAGTACAAGGGTTCCAACTCTGCATCTTGGTACACCTGAAAATTGCGCCAACTGCCTGTCTGAACATGTCGACAACGTCATGAAGATCACTCTGATTCTTTTCATGCTCACAATATTGCCATATGCATTGTTTTTCTCCACCCTTGGTCCCCAACAAGATCGACTTTACAATATTCGTACAATGGTATCTGTAGCTCCAACTGTCGTGATAAATGACTACCGAAGTGAGGTAGACATGAGGAAGGACCGGATACGTTGCAGGAGTTCTGCCTTCACCGAATCAGGCACTGATGCTGTATCACATGCAAAATAAATTGAGAGCACTGTAAGAGGGGCCACGCTGAAGAGGAGCAAATTTTCTCGAGCAGGAAAGTACAAGTGTAAAACTGCCCAACAATGAGCATTTTTATGGAACAAAAGGAAGGGGATAAGGGCAAAAAGAAAGAGGATGAAATTTTCAAGCATTACAGATTGTCTGTTTTGTTCCAAGTCTAGCTATAGTACGCAAAGAAAGATGAATGCTTGTGAAGAGTAACTCCAAATTGTATTTTTGACATGTAGTGAAACCAGTGAAAAGAATTCCAGGAAGAAAAGATCACTTACCTCTTCCTTTCGGAGTAATAACATGAATAAGATCATCTACTGTCACATTGTTTCTTCCTTTCTTCCTTGCATAGGCCCTACACACAAAACCAAAATGCAGTTGCATCAAAAAAGGAATGACGAGCACGGGAAAGATGTATTCTCCAGTTAAAACCAAACCATCTTCCCAACCTATGCAATGAGCATTTAACATAGAATTTGGACAAAGTTAGTAAAAGAACCCACTTTCAGCTTAAATCTGTCAGTAAAAGATTTTAATATGCAATAACTGTATATGTAAAAGTGTATGTGCTAAGTGGGTTACTCAGAACCACCAATCTTTGCTGCAGGTTCATCCAAAAGAAAATTTTTGCAGGAAAAGGAACAAAATGAAAACAAAGGGCACATGTTGTATGGATTGCTACAGAAGTAGCCATCTAGTAAAAACCATCACAGTTATTCCTTTAGCAGAAAAGGTTGAAAAAACAGCCAGAAGTTTGTTTCCACGGAATCCAACTTGTGTGTGCATAAGATTTTACAAAATAACCCAATTTATTAGGAAGTAACAGAATCCCTGCAAATTACATTCACAAGGAAGAAAGAAACTACTTGCTTCTGCTTCAGAATTTCGTTTTTACTTGTGAGCCAAATAGAAACAAGGGTTTTGACAGATTAACATGCACCTTTCAAGCATTTTAACTATCATTCATTAAAGCCAGTTGAATTCAGACAATCATTGGTAAATAGGACAGAAACATCATGCTTTCTCAAAAAGTCCAAAAATTTCTATGCTTAAATGCAGAGATCAGAATCCTAGTAATATGAACCACTTGCTCAGCACCATTTGAATATGGAAGCTAAGATCAATGCCATTTATTACAACGAATGATTGAACGCAATTTGCGAATAGCAAGCATACACTCAGCACAAATAATATTTGAGTTTAATGCGTGAGAAGCCAAACCTGCAGAGTGCCTTCATCTCATCCCTCCAGCCGCACTCGACGAGCCGCTCACGGAGGAGCTCCATTAACTTCTCCTTCTCCCCACTCTCTACCAACTTCACAAACCAAAACCCACCTCATTGTTAACACACCCAAGGAACAGCAGAAGGGATAGAAGCAAAGCTAATAATTTCCTCTTCGTTTCAACTACCCAAAAACCTCCTCTTCCCTTGCAACCAAACCCTAACTAAATCTAACTGAGACTACCCACTTTGACACACCACACGCCAGAATCTACAAACCTTCGGCTTGTGAGCGTCAATACCTCTAGTTTCGAGGCAAACAAATATTAAAGTCTGAGGTCTACGATTTTCCTGCTCGATTTCAGCAAAGGATATGGGGAACAGCGCTAGTTAGTACCTTGATGTTGATGACTTCTTCGAGTGAGGGCTCCTTGTCCCGATCCTCCTCCCCGCTCGGCGTCGGCGGCCGATTAATCGACGCCCTCCTGCCACAAACCATCGCCCCGAGCCCCCGACGCATCACAGTCAGAAATTTTTCTCAGAGAAAAAAGTACGGGAAACAGCAATTTTCGAGTAACCATTGGTAGAGCAATTTGGGGAACAATCTGGAGTGCGCATACGAATAGCAAAGGATTCGGCTGCTTACATGCTTCAATTTCGGGTTGATGCGCCCTCTTGCTTCTTCGTCGCTGCTGCTTCGTTTCGAGGGCGTCGTCTTCTTCCTCGGTTTGGTGTTGGTGTCGGTCACCTCATCACGTCTCCATCAAAATGTTTTGGGAGCCGACTCGAAGACAGGTTGCTGGGCCGTATTCCTAACCGGGCCTGGGCCTCCACAGCAGGCTAAGCCCACTGAAAAACATGTTAAAAAAAGCCCACTGAAAAATATCTGTGCTCCATCCAAGAGCACGCGTCTCTGTCCTTGACTGCTCTTATCCCCTCCTCCCCGTTTGCCTCTCACTTCACTTCCCGTTCCCGCCTCCCCCACCTCATCGCCGGCGAGCGATGCCTCCCCCGGCGGGGCTGCTGCCCTGGCCATCGCCGTCGACGACGCGCCTGACCACCCCGACACTAACTCGCCCTCCTCCCAGCACCACCCGCGTCCGCCCGCCTCCTCCTCCTCCCCCGTACACTCGCGTCCGCCTTCCTCCCCCGCCGCCTCCAACGAAGCCACCACCGCCTCGCCTCGAGCCCGCCGCGCCAAAGCCAGCCGTCGTCTCTAACCCCCTGCCCCCCGACAATGCCTCCACCGCGTCTTCGTCGTCCACCTGCCTTGATTGCGTCCACTTCGGGAAGTACGTCTCTCTCTGGCTCTCTCCGCCGACGCCCCACACACACAGAGCTCCCGTGCGTGTGATTAATTTGTCATCGACCCAATTCGTAGGTGCTCAGGGTGCACACACGAGGTGGACCTCGACAAGCCGCCGGTGCTGGAGGAGGTGGCGAATTTCTTCAAAGGCCACGGGGTCGGAGATTTCACTTTCAGCAGGGGCAGGCTGGTACGTGTACCCGATCCAATGAGTAGCTTCTAAAAGTTACTGCTACAACCCATCCCATTTCCCAGTCCCCATGCAGCTGTATGCTGTTTGGGCTGTTGAGCTCTGCTCCAATTTTGTAATCAGTATCCCCTCAAAAAAAAATTGTAATTAGTAGCCGTTGTGAAGCATAACGTATTCACTGTTGTGGTTCTCGTTCAAATTGGAACTCGGTATGGTGAATAGAACCTCTAGCCAAAATTTCTTCCATGCTCAAAAGTGTACATTGTCTGACTAACTAAATTGGGCATTGTTGCCTTTGCTTTTGCTTCTTGCTAACTGGACAGCCGTGTTTTCAGTCCCAATGGCGGTGCCGGGCCAAGTTAGCAGTTCGTGGAACACCAGAGAACCCATTGATTGGTTTATACCAGGAAGGGACACATGTCGTTGCAGATATTCCAGACTGCAGAGGTTAGAGATCATAATTTGCTTTATTATAAATTCACAATAGTTATTTAAAGAATGCTACATATTACTGTGGTTGATATATAATTCCGTTTTATTTTCATAATTTTTCAGCTCATCACCCAAGCATTAATGCTGCTGTTAAGCTGCTAAGGCAAGGTATATTACCATGATAGCTTCATGCTTGCTTCAATGGATATGCATAAATGTTGTCTTCAGCCTGTCAAATGAGGCTAAATATGCTGGAGTTGCAGGTATATCTGAGTTGAATATTCAGCCATTTGACGAAGATGCTGGAACTGGTGAACTCAGATATGTTCAGGTAATTGTTAGTTTTCTTAAAGTAACACAACCATATGAATGAAACTTTCTGTTTTTCTAGGCCCAGCATTATACTCCAACCATGAATGTGTAACTTCTAATAGAGTGCAAATACCATATAGAGTGTACTAGTGTAGTTGTCTTCCTTGTTGCAATGGAATTTATTTGTTTGCCATGTTCTCCAGATGGCTGTGACAACATATAACACATCTATTCCGGTTGATAAAAGATATGAGCAAGGTTAGCCTGATTCTCCAACTGTTCATTTTCTTAATGCTCTGTTTTTCATTGATATCCATGCAGCAACAACAACAACAACAACAACATAGCCTTTTGTCCCAAGCTAGTTGGGGTAGGCTAGAGGTGAAACCCTGTTAATATCCTTATTCTGGGGGTTGTAAAATCATTTTTTCACAAGAAACAGTAACCCTTGAAGTCATGTCAAAATGCAATCTGCCGTATGGAACTTTCACATTGAACATATTTTGTTCCAATCTGGTTGGTCAGAAGAATAACATAGTGACTGGAAAAAAAGAAATTCTTTGGGGCATCTTGCAAGATTGTGCAGTGAAATGCAGGAGTAGGATATGGATAGTGTTGACTTGCAGCGCAGACTGATGTTGTGCATGGCCATTGGAAAGAGGAAGGAAGAATGTTATAAGTAAAATAATTAAAGATAAAGGCTAGAAAAGATTAAATTATAAGCTAATAAAGGAAAAACTCCAAATTCCCACCCTCAAGTATGGACAAAGTCTGGATAACCCCCTAAATATGTTTTGGTTCAGTTTGCACCAGCAACTATCTTAATCGATCCTTCGTAAGATTGTCTTTTTTGTTTCTCCATGCAACAAATGTTGTTTTAAGTTGAAAGTTTGTGGTATAATTGAGGCAATCATAAATTATTTTTAAAAAATACATTATGATTTATTTATCATTATTTTGAAAGCCTATGGTATATAATAATAAATTAAACATATTGATATGGAATTTTATGAGAAATAAAGATGACAAATTCGTATTGTATTTTTTTAAAAAAAATATATGTGGCCCTATATCATCCCACAAAATTTTAATTTAAAACCCCACCTGTGCATGGAGGAACAAAAAATACAAATCTTACAAAGGAGTAGATTGCATTGATTGAGATAATTATGAGTGTAAAATGAACCAAAACATACTTTGGGGGGTTATTCAAACTTTATCCATACTTACGCTAGTAATTTGAACAACAACAACATAGCCTTTTGTCCCAAGCAAGTTGGGGTAGGCTAGAGGTGAAACCATGTTAATATCCTTATTCTGGGGGTTGTAAAATCATTTTTTCACAAGAAACAGTAACCCTTGAAGTCATGTCAAAATGCAATCTGCCGTATGGATCATTGATATCCATGACCCTTGAAAAATCTAATTGCCATACAGGGAGAGTTCAAGTTTCATTGGTGTGGAATTCAAGAGATGAGCGTTCCCAAAATGCAGAGAAGTTGGCTTTATTGATAGAAGTAAGTCGTTGAAACTGAGGTTCTGCAACACATGCAGCTATGTATTCATTTCCCATATTTCCTTGGGAACCTTGTACCAACAAATCCACTGCTTTGCGTGCTGTATCATTAAATCATTGTGAATATACTTTTTGTGACAGTACTTGTGGAGAAATGGTGGGCCAAAAAGTAGTGCCCATCTGATCCATTCCATATGGGCCAATTTTCAGACATCAACCAGCAATGTAAGCTACTGTCTCTTAGTTTTTGTGGATGTAAACCATGTCTGTATTTCTTATACTGTTGCATTCAAAATAGTACTGTTTAGCATTATCATTACAGTCACTGTAAATAGTTGTAGTTTTCTGCAAAGGAAGACAATCATACCTAGCGAGATGATGAGATTCTGTATTAGAACTACAGGCATAGCGAATGCTTTTTTTTTATTAAGGAAGCTTTATTAAATTCCAAGGGCATTATATCAAGTAGTCCCTCCGTATATGATTTAGATGTCATTTTGGACAACGACACGGCCTCCAAAACCTAACTTTGACTTCTTATTTTTACAAAAATATTTATTAAAAAATAATATATGTATACTTTTATAAAAATATTTTTAAGACAAATCTATTCATATGGTTTTCACATTTCCAAACTCAACGAATTAAAAGTTATTCATGATTTATATTCCCAATGTTTGACTAAAATATTGTCCAAAACGATATCTAAATCCTATACGGAGGGAGTAGATACATAGCAGGATACACACAGCCTAAAAGAGCGACAAAACCCAAACACTCTGATGACCATCAATCCGTAGACTACACCGCCACCCATGAGCCGGGGTAAAAAAAATCCTTGACCGCCTGCGCCAAATGCAGCGATGCTGCAGCAACCAGGTCCTGTAAAGCTGGCTTCTGTAGTATAGGCCATGTACGGAGCCAGTGCTATGATTGAAAATGAAGTTAGGACTTAGGAGTGAATTATTCCATATGGTTGTATGGTAATGACCCCATATGTCAACAAATCCAGATATTAGGCCCCATATTTAAGCAACATCTACCTCTTAGCCGTTGGAATCAGGTCAGGTCCTTGAGTGGGGGTTGCAGGTGAACTAAGACCACTTTTCCTCGTAATATAGGATAGTCATATGCTAAGAGTAGCATCTATGCAACTTAGATGTATCTGTACGAGATGCGCAGAGCTGGCAAAAAGATCCTGTCCTGAACTAGGAGTGTCAAAATTTCAAGGCTATGCTGTTCCTTCACATTGTTGCTCTTAACCATTTGCCTTGATCGAAGATTAGCTACTAGATCTGTTGAGCAACCAAATCCATACTATCTTGTACAAGCCGACTTGTTCAATTCAGTATATGGTTTTCTCGGTTTTATTTTCTTTATAACAATGTATTGCTTCTGCAGATAATTTTTGGGCATAAATGGAGACATCTCAAGGGGGAGAGAGACCTATGGGAGCGTTATGGAGGAGTTGATATTTCTCTGGACCCTTGTAGCTTTGGCCAGGCTAATACTCTGGTTTGTGCAATTAAATCGTGCTTATTTATGTACAACTTCACCAAGTATAGCATGCTAATTTTCCTGACTAAATTGTATCAGCAATTCTATTGGCTGCAAGCTACTTGATACACTGAGATATTGTCTTATGTGAAGCTTCTTGAAATTACATGGTGCTTTGTTTTCTTTGCAGTCATTTAACTCTTTGCTGCATAAGTTGCACAAGTATGTACCACGTGGTTCAACAGTTGTTGATTTGTACTCCGGTGCTGGTGTTATTGGGCTATCCGTTGCTGCTTCAAGGAAATGTAGGTGAGTAGATAAATTTATGCTAACAGGAACTGAAGTTATTTCTGTTTTAAATTGTGCCAAATCCGATATGCTGGTCAAGACAGCTGCAAAAGGTTTGCTGAGAGGCAACGTTTCAACATGCATGTATGTTGCAACCTCATGTAGTGTCTTACTGCATTCATTAATTCTAAGAGCTTTTGCTTCCATATGTTTTTTGGTTGATATCTTTTGTTGACAGCAGTTCAACATTTTATCATATGCCTTATTAACTGTAAGCTGCTAAGCCAAAATCAGTGCTGATATGGTAGACCTTTCTGAGCCTTGCTCAGACTTGATTTCCAAAGGGCCTGGGCTGAATAGGCCAAAGCCCAGAGCCCATGCCTGATACTGCCTTAAAAGTGATTTTGAGCCGTAAGCATGAGAAAACAAATCATTGTTTTTCTGATATATTTTGAAAATTCTGGCATTTATAAAAAGTTATTGTGGGCCTTGTGCTGCAGTTCGGTGCTGTCCATATCCAATTCGATATGTCTATTTTCACCATCTTGTTTTAGTTGCATGCCATTGGCTATCCTATCCAGCTATTTTGATGGAAAATGTCAATTCTACTTCCAGGTCTGTGAAATGTGTTGAGATTAACAAGCAATCAAAGTTGTCATTTGAGAAATCAGCAAGCCGACTTCCAACAAACCTGGGTTGCACCATCACTTGGCACAATACTGACGCTTCAGTTGTAAGCAATAAATCTTGTATTTCTACTGCAGTTATATCTTATATTTAGGCATTCATAGGAATATACAATTCTGCATTATGGCACCAGGAACCTGTTCACTGGCTTGAAGGGTCAAGTGTCGTTATTGTGGATCCTCCCAGGAAGGGGTTGCACCCATGTGTTATCAGTGCTTTACAGAAAGTTGCTTTTTCTGAGCGCAAGGCATACAAGGCTAAAAGGTGTAGCTAACAGTATTATACTGTTTCTTTACCTTGATGCTTTTATTTTTCCAGTAGTATGATAAGCATGCTTGCTGTTTTTTTTTCTGAAATTCTGAATTCCTTCTCCTTGCGGTGACTTTATTAATAAGATATTCATTCTCTGAACACAGTTCGCTTACAAAGGTTAAGGATGAGAAGAGACCATGGATCTTACGGGCAAGGGAGGCAGCAGTTCATGTTGATAATACAACAACAGAAGAGAGCAGTGAAACGTGGCCTGAAACCCTTATATACATTAGCTGTGGATGGGAAAGTTTTAAGAAGGTGAGAATTACTTAAGCATCATAAAAGACCCAGAACCTGATTTAGCTATGTAACTTCTAAGCAGTCCTTGATCTTTTACCCTCTGGACTCAGTTGTGACGGTTCTGGTATCTATAATCATTTCCTCTGCAGGACTGCAAAAGCTTGATATCCAGCAAGGCCTGGCAGTTGGAGAATGCCCATGCTTTTAACTTCTTCCCTGGCACAGAAAGGTAACTATTTCTGCTACTTGAACTAGAAGGAACTACGCTCTATTTTACTGCAACAAATATCCTTATGCATTGCACCAAATTGTGAGACTGCAAGAACAAAAACTAGCCCTTGCCCTTCCAACTTTGAAGTTGGCTCTGATCAATCCTAATTGACATCTGTTTTGGGTCATTATAGACTTGAATTTTCTGTAGTAAATTTGATTATATTCTTGTGTGTTGTATTCCTATCTGGATTTTTTTTAATGAACTTTGCCATCGGTTCACATCTAACCAGTGTGCCCTGTGATGTGTATACTGTCTACTTTTAACCACACTAAATGAAATTGCTAATGCAGCATTGAAATCTTGGCGATCTTCAAACGGGAATCAGAAGCTGGTCAAAAGAAAAAGAAGAAAGCAAAAAAGAAGGCCAAGTAGACTAACAGAAGTCTGGCCCAACTGTAACTGGAAGGCTAATGGCACGGCTATGCGATCAGGAATAGGAGAATATGCAGCACATTGTTACCACCTGTATTTTCTCTAGACAGGTGTGGTTCCACTTGAGTTGGCCTCCAGGACTTGACACCAATCACAAAGGATGTGTTCAGCGATTGGTGGATTAAGGTCCACAATTTTGTTGGCCCAACCACTGAAGAAGCGGTCGAATACGCTGATTGTTCTTGGGGTTTAGATGATTTGGAAGCATAGGAACAATTGTATCTTCAGTGGAGGGTCACCTAGTGGTCCAACGGGTGTTACAATTTGTTAGAGAGGAGGCACAACTCTGGGGTCTGGCTGGTGCCAGGGGGCTTGTGCAGCTACCAGCTAGATAGATGATCTAGGGTTGTGTTGTTTGGTCGTGCTTTGGGTTGCTATGTTCTTATACGTGGCGCTAATGTAATATATTGGTTCTGGTGTGGGTGTGGGTGTTGTATTCTTGAACTTTTTTCTCCCTAACGCGATGATATGCAATTTCCTTGAGAAAAAAAAAATAAAAGAAAAGTGGCATAGCCTAAGGAGTTCTCTCGTGGGTTTTGCAAATTTTTAATGCTCATACAGAATAATATAGAATGGAATGCTGTCATTGGTGTTATGTGGAATTTGTGACTAGCACGTGGTAATTTGACGCAATGTAGCTTGAGAAAATTGCTCAGTTATATCAAGTTTTACTCAACGGAAAATTCTACAACATGAAGACAATACAATGGACATTTATGTATTTTATTCATTATCTAGCATGGATAGTTTTTCTAGATAAGAACATACTTGAACAGTCATATATTTCATAGGCTTGTATTCAAGAGATGAACAGTTATATCAAGCTTTCGTAGTATTTCTAATAATTCAAATCTAGCTAGTTTTGTGCATGCAGCTTAGCTTTATGCTTGTGTCATTGTGTGCGAGATGCACCGTCAGCACCTCTTAAGGCAGTCTGCAACCCTCTGCAGGCAACTCGAGGCGGAAATTTCAGACAGCGAGGAGATTGAACTTTGCAGTCGCTTAATGTCATTTGTGTTTCCTGGCATGTTTCATGGAACTGTGCTTATCCTTTGTACTATTTAAAAGGAACCTTTGCATAGTTGCATTTATTTGGTTATGCTAGAATGCACTGCTGCAGGTTTGCAATGACACAGTCAAGATCATTCATATTTCATATTAACTTCGTGTTGGTAGAAAAACCCCAAGAATTGGAGTTGCTTCAATTTGGGGAAATTACAGCAATTGCAGGGCAAGCCTACCCCAACTAGCTTGGGACAAAAGGCTATGTTGTTGTACAGCAATTGCAGGGCAAGCAGTGTGAAAAAACAACGATCCTCTCGCTTGAAAAATATTCAACATATCACAAAGCTTATTAACAATCACAATTATTAACGAAGGCACAACAAATTAAAAATTAAAATAACTAAAGAGAACAATTTCATGCCACAGGTTTTTGCACCACCATACCAGCCATGGCATACTTTGCACGGCAAATCCGTGGTAACATACAGGCACTCGGCACTACTACACCTAGCAGAACTTTCCATTTGCTTCTTCCATGGGTCCGAACAAAACTATACCCATCACCGATATCATTTTTAAGACGAAATGACTGGGCAAAGATATACTGTACAAAAGGGGAAATGACAAAACTCGCACCATGTCAGGCTTCATCGGCGCAGCGCTACAAAGAATATTTTACTAGAAAAAGAACATATATCTATGGATGCCAACAAACTTGATGCAGAATAGGGTGTGCCTGCAGAACATGTGTTGGTTCAATAACCAATCTGGGAGGCAACCGTGAAAGGTGACATCAAAAACCATTGCCACTTATATTCGGATTGAAGGGGGGCTGCTCCCCAGAATGGTTGGATCTCCTTGACCTTGACTGCTTTGGTGTTGAATATGGTGAGCTTCCATCGTTGAATCCATGTAGGGATGAAGGAAGCCCATGGGCCCTTGGGAGACCAATTGCATCAGAGTCGAGAGAATAGCCGCCCCTCTCGACTGCCTCAGCGTCGAGTGGTATCTCGTCCAAAGTCTGAATAGAAGAAACGTGAGACGAAAAATCAAGGGTTGGTGAGAACAAGTGGCGCCAGAGACTTTCGAATGGAGGAATTAAAGAGTCACGAAACATACTTTGTAAGCTTGCTGAAGGACCTTAAGATTCTCACGTATCTGTTTCCTCTTTATGGTTATCTCATCAGGTTCTTTGAGCAAGTCCTCCAAGAGATCATCTCTGGATTGAGCAAAAGGAACATTTATGCGCTTGGAGTAAATTATACTGTAAATAGCACATAAATTTTCTTTTGCTTACATGGAATGGAGTTTATTCAAAGAAGAGTAAATAAGCAATTGCATACCTATATAGTTTTGTTATAAGGTAATTATGCAGCGCCCTTTTTGTGTGATTAACCTGCAACAGAATCAATGCCACAGATAAGTGAAATGGCAAGGGTATTAACAAGACAGTCTCCTCAGCTACCTAGCCACAGGGAACATATAGAGCTGAATCAAGAGAACAGAGTAGAGAGGCAGCAGGAAAGAGGTTTAATAAATCCAGCTCAACTTTTCTCAAAGAAATATGGAAGCAATCTGCTAACTAGAATGCAATGTTTAGCAATGAGGAGTTGATTTTCAATGGCCATTGCATCAATCAAGAAAAATAATGACTGACAAAATAGAGTCAGTGTTGATTAACACTCTCCTTTCTACTGGTGCCATTAAAAACATAGGACTAGGATTGCATCAGAGATAACACATGCACAGAAATAGTCTTATGCACAAATTGGTCAGGAATCACATACCAAGAAATGCATAATTGCTTTTGGTATAAAGTCCTCCACATTTTTCCTGACTATATTGTAATATGACTTCAATAGCAGTTTTGTGATTGCTATTTCAAGGGCCTCCTGCTCAGACTGGTGTTCTGAAGGCTTCAGGACGACTGGTGGCTGTTCAACAAAGGGACTCCATTAATTAATCACTCAATGTATGTGAATAGCATTAGTGAGAAAATTAATAGGATAACTCACCTCTCTTAACTGTATTGTGGAGAATGAATGTTCTAGATTTGGTGTAGGCACAGCATAAGATCTGTTTGCCGAGTTATCTTTTGCAGAAGCATGTGTCCGGTCCTCATTGGAAGTAAATATTGAATTCCAAAATGATGTGCTTCCACTACCTAAAAGATACAAGGTAATTGGACTGAGATAAATGCTCCGAAAACACCAGGCCAATAAAAAATTGCACAGGGAAAGAATCACTAAAAAAGAACTAAAGATAGAAAACTCTTTCTTATAAATGGTAACACTCAAATATATCATTTAGGACTTGCAGTAAAATTCCTTACCAGAAGATCCTGGTCTCTCAGCCTCAGCAGCAGGCCTTACCCCCTGGTAATTAATGTACCACAAAAGAAGAGGAGGTTAAGATACCAGTGCCCAAAAGTTCCACCAAGTTTACAGATGGATAACTGCTAAAATATGGTGATGAGAAAAACCTGAATGTGGTCAGTAACTACTCCATTTACACCACCTCTACCCAGTATCGCATGTGCAGTCATTTAACTCTTTGCTGCATAAGTTGCACAAGTATGTACCACGTGGTTCAACAGTTGTTGATTTGTACTCTGGTGCTGGTGTTATTGGGCTATCCGTTGCTGCTTCAAGGAAATGTAGGTTAGTAGATAAATTTATGCTAACAGGAACTAAGTTATTTCTGTTTTTAAATGTGCCAAATCCGACATGCTGGTCAAAACAGATGCAAAAAGTTTGCTGAGAGGCAACGTTTCAACATGCATGTATGTTGCAACCTCATGTAGTGTCTTACTGCATTCATTAATTCTAAGAGCTTTTGCTTCCATATATTTTTTGGTTGATATCTTTGCCCCAAAGATTAAAAAAACATAGTTTTACATCAGTCAATTGATGCCGGATATGATTTGAAACAAAACAGACTATCCTTGTTGCCATTGCATGCACCATTCCAAAAAATTTAAAAGAATAATCATCTTGGAATATGTCAATATATTCTGGCGAGTACTGATTCTAAAGCTTGCTCATAACAAGATCTTCTATAACAGCAGACATAACATATGCATACCTTTCTAACAACCGCTGCCGACATTTTAGCAGATCTAACTTGCTGCTGTGCTTGCTCAACAGCCTTGCTCCCACCGATAAAATTTGGGTGTGATGTGTTTATGTAATCCTCCTGCACAAATATCATTGCTAGTGAACAAGAAAAACGAGAAAGATGTATGAATGCAAATGGAAATGTGGTTTTAGGATCCAACTCCCCAGGAAGTACAAACTAAACTAAATCACAAAAAGAAGTCCTAAATCAATCTGTCCTTTTTTCAAAGAGATCATTAGAATAGTTGAAATCACAAAGGTTTACCAGATTAGTCACAAAATTTGTGTGTGTGATCAGGAATAGGTCTGGAGGTTCAGAACTTTGTATCAGAGATGGTTAAATCAAGTTTCTGAAGCCGAGCAACTGCCAAGAAAAAAAAATGAAGCTAATAACCATAGAGCAAGAGAGCGTGTACCTCCATCTCAATAATGTGTGCTATCATACTTTCTGCCGGCTTAAGCCCATCCCGCAAAAACTTCCCAATTACTTCATCCATGCTTCTGCGGAGTATAGGAAACTGCTGCAACTCTGTTGCAAGGCAGCGATGGCTCATCTACAGCAAAAGAGCGAAGTTATGAGAAATAGCAATAGAAACAGCACAGCAGTATAGATAACACTATACATAAAGAGATCAAACAAGCACATATTTCAGTTTCCAAAAAAAATTCAACTTGCCTGGCCCGTTGTTGGGAAATTTTCATGCATTCTAGATACATTAAGAGATCACAGAGTATAAGTTGTGTGATCCAAGACAAATTGGCCCGTAAGGTTGTGTGTGTGTGTATATATATACCAAGAATGAGAAGGGGCAACAACCCTTACAAACACACCCACACACACCAATAGGCCATAAAATTGATGGAGACATACTAGTATATACCTTTACTAGCTCATCATATATGAACTGTGCACACTGAAGACTTGGATCAAGCAATCTACTGATCTGCCTGCGTACAAGGACTTCAAATGGTACCTAAGAGATTATTAGCAAAGGAATTGTCAGCTGAACTGTTCAAAGGCTAATCATAATGTCTCAATAATACACGCAAAAATAGACAGCTGCATCTTACTTCAGGTACAAACAGAGCGCTTCTAGGACCAGTTGCATTCTGGATAGCCATGCGGATATCTTCATCAGTTACATCCTCACACGGGTCAACCTCCTGAAACACAGATTTTATACTCATGTTATCACAACATATAATGGAAGCCACTATGCAGCATGGAGAACGAGAGAGCAGGCAAGCACATCAAGTGAAACTACGCACCTCTAAGCTTTTGACAAAGATAGACTGGAAAATGTAATGGATCCTTGCTCCGCCAGAAAGTTCAATTGTTGATATATCTTCGTTTTTTCCTTCCACCATTGAGGAGAAAGCTACAGCACACAAGTTGTTAAACAACTTATAAACATGCATATAGTTTCCACAGAGTAAGTGGCAATGGTTCAGTATTTACCTTCACAGTATTTAGCTAGAATATTCAGAAGCTTAGCTCCCTGCCCGGCCTGCAACCACGAAACATAACATCACAAGGAGACAAAAAGAACAAGAATACAGATGAACCAGACTGAACTTTGCGTGCAACAAACAAATGAGTCAGGTAATACAGTTAATGTTGTCACTTTGTCCAAAGAAAATTAATGAAAAACAGACCTTCGAGTCAACAGGATCACCATACACAGCAAGCTCCTTAGCAACAGCGGTCAATTGACTGCTTATGCGTGACTTAAGCCCCGGCAGAACTGTTTTTATATGTTGGACCAGAATCTGAAACCAAATAAATGGATTTAGTTTCAAAACACAATATACAAGCTGGATTACAATAGATTCACAAATCACGACGATACCTGGTTTAGCTTCTTTGCTAATTGTGGTATCCCACAGTACTGCGTAAGACCATGATATGCCTAAGAACAGGGGAAACAAATTCCATTAATATGGTAAAGGAATGTGAAAAGGCACAAAAAATAGCAAACTCTACAGCAGCATACAGGTTGAGTACGGAAGAATTTTTCTTCACGAGCCAGAGCATCTTTGATACTGAGATCTGAGTTTATATCCTGCATCATCATTAAAAAAGGTAGGTCTAAATAAAAAAAAACTTTTCGCAACAAAGAAATGCATGAATTTGATTTGTAAAGCAATTAAGCAAGATTTGGATAATGATTGTTCATCTTATTAACCAAATATACAGATTTCTTTGATAGTTTAATAAAGTTATGTAGCTAGTTTTTATCCACTCTATATCATCAACCAGGATGCAGCAATGCAACAAACAGTCACCTGAATGTTCCAACTATTCAAGTAATGAATGATTGAAAGATCTACTACCAAATTGAGTTATTTCAGAAAGATGGCAAGCAGAATTGTTAATGCAGTTGAACCCTTCATTTAGAAATGTGTTAACAGATGATCTTAACCAACATAAAGAAAAGGTACCTGTTGGCTCCGGTTAACCACACCAACATAACCGAGTTTTAAGGGGATCACATTTCCCAGCAGAAAGTTGCGGGCATCGGTGCCCCTGTCCATTATATCCAACTGGAAGAAATAGAACACCAGACAAGACCACAATGAGTGGGACAGCAGAGATAGATGAACAGTGTGGAGCTTAGAAAGTAAGGCTCAATAACAAACCTTTGTGATAACACCAATTGTTCGAGAACCTACAAGAACAATAAATCAGCCTAATAAGAAACAATTCTAAATTGAAATGTTCTTCAGGACTAGACATGGATTTTCCAGGGCACGCATACCATCAGGATCAGCAACCCTTGCCATTTGAAGAGCGTCAGAATTTGCTAAATCTGCATTTGCTGGTGAAACAGCTAAGATGATACATGTCTTGTGCCTGATGTATGACATTATCATAGTCCTTATTCTGGCCTCAATATCAGTTGGTTGGTCACCAACAGGCACCTTAGTGATTCCAGGCAAATCAACCAAAGTAATGTTAAGAACATTTGGTGAAAAAATCTTCAAACGTATCTGCCTATCTGATACACCCTTGTTACCACCCGCTTCCCGGTCCGTTTCTGCCTGCATAGATGCAGATTAATGATGGGATCATAGAATTGTGGAGCACTTACGATACTCAAACATTGTAATAATTGAGGTAAAATAAATATACAAAACAGATAATATTGCTGTTCTATCAAATACTGGATGAACCCAACAAAACCCAAAATCCATGTTCACTTCTCCTAAACTCAGTGTACCTATCCACAAATCTTCCTAGCAGCCATTAACAATTTAACAGCAACCCAATTGTATTGCAAATAGCATCAAAACCAGTATATCCACATGAACTACCCGGTGATCCAAGAATCACAACATCCAAACAAACTGATAAGACACCTCAAAAAGGGCCAACCTGAAGACGAATAAGTAAGCCTAAGATACAATATGACATTCTCTAGTCTGAAGTAACCACAATCACCCCAGGAACCAGCACCGAAACATCACCACCACTACCAAAACACCAGAGATGATGCCACTTAACCCAGCACTACCATTGCTAGAATCCTAGAGCACCACATCACAATCCAAAAGCACTGTGAGTTGAGTCAGTACCAGATTGTGTTGTCATCCACATTATTCAACTTACACGCAAATCATAAACCAGCAGAAACAAATGATTCACCAAGTCAAATGCATTTATCACACCGAATCAAACATCTCAAACCCTAGCGAGCAGCCACAGCACAATATTACTGTCACTAAACTCCCGAGCAATAATAATATCCACTGAATGTTTAGGCCAAAACAACTGGTTATTCCCAATCCTAAGGGGCCAATCAACGAGCGCGGCGCTGAGAGAAGCGGACACCAACCTGGATCTCGCGTCGGATTTCTCGAAAGTCGTAGAAGCGGCGCCCCGAGAGGTGCAGGAACTCGCCCCACTCATCGGCCTCGGCGTCCGCGGGTCGGCGCGGCTGGTGCACGAGCTGGAGCACGAGGGGGCGGCGCGTGCAGATGTCGGAGCCCCGCGGGAGGAAGTCGCGGCCGACGAGCGCCTCGAGGACGCTGGACTTGCCGCTGCTCTGGCTCCCCACCACGGCCACCTGCGGCAGGTCGATCGTGGAGCCGCTCCCCAGCTGCGCGAAGATGTCCTGCAGCTTGTTGACGATCGGGATCACCGACGACCCCACCGCCGCCGCCGCAGCGGCCGCCGCGGTCGCCGCCGCCGACGGGGCGGCGGACGACGCGGAGGAGTAGTGGTCTTCGGCCATGGTCCGGGGCGGGCGAGCTCCGCCGCTACGCAGGCCTAGGGTTTTGGGGGAGGAGGGGAACGAGAGGCCGGGAAGGGGATCCCTAGATCGAGAGCTTTTTTTTTTCCTCTTCTAATTGTTTTCGATTTCGGGGAGGGGATTTCAAATCGAGAGGCGTCGAGGACTCGAGGGGGGTTTCCGAAGGCCGGGGAAGGAGACGTGCGCGCAAATTACCTTTATAGCCTCCAGCTTCTTGGCTTAGGGAACAAGAAGAACGTGCTCCTTTTTGTAGGCACGGAGAGTGGATTCCGGTACAAGACGCCTGTCGCGTGTTACTGTTTAACTCGAACTGATGCGGCCACGTTGCTTGGTGAAGAAGAATTACATCCATACAGAGGTATAAATTGGCAATCGTGCTGAAATCATGCACGCATGACCATCATATCGTACTCGATCGGGAAGGAAATCAATTGATTAAGTTTGATGGACTACGTGTGAAGATGCCAGTATCTTGGACGTAGGTGCTTCAAACTACATGGATAAATAGTAGTGTATTAGTATCAGAGTTCTACTGCAAATTATAAAAGTTATATCAAAGTAGTAAACGACAACACGATGATTAAATGGCCATGATTCTTGAAGGGTAAAACGGGTAAAGGCCAGTTTCCTCGTTTCTTGCCTGACGGCGGAGTCTCGCCGATTCGCCGGAGCAGCACAAGGGCACACACACTCGGAGGAAGCAGGTGAGCGCGAGGTCCCCGCGCCGCTCCGGAGCAGGGACGCAGCTAGCGCCATCCTAGCCGTCCAGCGAGAGAGCGGCGACGATATGGGCCGTCCACTTCAGGAAGTCCGGTACGACTACGAGGGCGGCGCTTGACTTGGGCGGGACACGAACACGACGCGCGCAGCACGAAGGGCGCGAGCCGGCAGTGTGGCACTGCTGCCGCACTGGCCACCAGCTGCGCGTGCGCCTCTCTCCACGGCGGCACGGCTCCGAATCATTGGGGAACTACTTTGGTTAGTGGCGCGCGGGTGGGACCCTGCTACATTGAGACGAGAGCGAATCATCGGGGAACTACTACTGGTGGTCAGTAGCGCGCCAAGCTTGGATGATCTGGCACCACTGATTTGGAATTTTGCTGATACTCGAAAGCAACAGGTGCCTTCTGTCGAAAACAGAAAGATGAACTATCAGCGGCGAAGTGGGAGATGATGGGCTGGGATAATGCAAGTGGAAATCTGAAGGACAATTTCAAAGATGCTTCTGGCCTGCACTTAGCACCTTCGTGGGCCAGACCTTAGTTGGGCCCGAAATCCTGGCTCGGTAGTCTCAGGCCCTGTTTAGTTCCAAAATTCCACTCCCAAATTTACTATAAAAAAATTCTCCATCACATCAAAATGTCATAACATGCATGGAGTACTGAATATAGATGAAATCAAAAACTAATTGCACATTTTTGTTGTGCTCTGCGAGACGAACATTTTGAGCCTAATTAATCAATTTTTGGACAATTTTTCGTAAATACAAACGAAATGCTACAGTGACGCAATGATTACGAAGTGACATCATACTCCCAAATTCACCCTTCCAAATTCAACATCTAAACACCACCTTATTCTTTGGGCCTGTTTATAGTTCCAAAAAGCAACTCTCAAATACACTATGCAAAAAGAAGATTCTCCATCACATCAAAATGTCATAACATGTATAGAGTACTAAATGTAGATGAAATCAAAAACTAATTGCACAGTTTTGTTGTACTCTACGAGATTAAATGTCGATGAAATCGAAAACTAATTGCACAGTTTTGTTGTACTATACGAGACGAACATTTTGAGCCTAATTAATCAATTTTTGGATAATTTTTCACAAATACAAACGAAATGTTACAGTATCGCAATGATTACGAAGTGACATCTTACTCCCAAATTCAACCTGCCAATTCTAACATCTAAACACCACCTTTGTCTTCGTTGTCCTTCAACCAAAGCGACATGCACGAAATGCTTTCGAGGAATCACGAAACATACTCTGCTTTTCTACCCTTCCGGAACCAGTCAATCACGACTTTCTACCGCTACTTTCCTCAAGGTCAGTGATCCGCGAGGCGGAAAAAAGAGATTGATGCCTTGGAAGGTTACCGTGTCACCAGCATTTCGTCAGCACCACGGGGACACGGTGCCATCCGAGTTTGACAAAATCAAGCAATAATTCAGCTAGAACAACGAAAACCAGCTCGACCGATCGCCCACAGTTAGACGTTCGTTATTTTGCGATATCCAGGCTTCGAGTAGCATGGGCACGTGAAACCTGGATGATTAAGGACGGAGTTGTTAGCGAAAGCAACGCGAGATGGTAGTAATAAATCACCAGTTGATCCATGGTGGCGTGAAGCGTTGAACAAATTGAAATTTTGTAAGAACAGCAGAACAGGCAAAAAAAAATCGCGGCCCAGAGTTATTTAGCAGTAGTACAGGCTGCTGAGGTGTCAAACGGCCAGAACGAGATCAATCTACACGCATGGTTATGGTTTGAATACAAATCAAGTTTTCTCGTGATAGTGGAGAGAGGTCAACAGCAAAACGTTCATGATTCCTAGAATCTCTAGTCTGAACCCACGTAAAGAATTACCATTTCAGAGAATGTACAGCGCAGAACGCTGCTGCAACATTTGCACTCTATCTAAAGAATGATGGATCATGGCGATGTGTACGATATACACCCAGTAGGAAGTTTCTGAATCTGACGCACATGGACCAACAGCTTCCAGACTCAGATTACTGAAGAGCACAGAACGTTTCCATGATCAAGGACGAGAAGGTTTGACCCTCCACATGAGCATTAGAATTGCACATGTAGGACAGTGAAACATAACCATACACCAATATCCTACAACAACCGTGTTTAACGCAGGAGACGAGGAGAATAAGTCTCATTGGCTAATGTCATCCCCCTTGACAAGATCAACACACTAACACACCAGATTGTTAAGTTTCTTCTGTAGGAATTTTTTAAAGGGGAAATGAAAACGAACCGGGGAGTTAAGAATAGACCAGGCAGTGGCAGTTTCCCTCTACGGCACTCCTCTTCTCTCTCATCGGCGTTGGCAGAGCAGCTCTTGCGATGGCGAGCCAGCAGAACGCGCTTCACCAGCTCGTGTCCTTCATCCTCGGGGCGTCCGCCGCCGCCGTCCTGATCTTCTTCCTGACGTCGGCGAGCAGCGGCGAGCGTTTCACGGGGATATCGAGCTGGGCCAATGGAACCACGGCGTTCGATGATGCTCCAACCCACCAAGAGGCTGCTAGCCCGGCGAGAGAAACCGCTGCTCCTGCTCACGCTGCGGAAAAGGTAAATTCGTCAGCCCAGCCCGTTTCTGAAATAAAGCAGCAATTTCCTGTTGATTTAACTGCTTCTTGACGCCTAATTTTGTTTTCCTTTTTGGCTCATCGATATGATGCAGGGAGCGCCGGCGCCGGCGGCGGAGCAGGACGAGGAGCTGGAGCAGCTGCTGCGCGCGGTGGCGGACGAGGACCGGACGCTGATCATGACGTCGGTGAACGAGGCGTGGGCGGCGGAGGACTCGCTGCTGGACCTCTTCCTCGAGAGCTTCCGCACGGGCGAGCACATATCCCACTTCGCGAAGCACCTGCTCGTGGTGGCGCTCGACGGCGGCGCGCTCGAGCGGTGCCGCGCCGTGCACCCGCACTGCTACCTCCTCCCGGCCGCCGCCCAGCGCAACCTCTCCGACGAGAAGGTGTTCATGAGCAAGGACTACATCGACCTGGTCTGGAGCAAGGTCCGCCTCCAGCAGAGGATCCTCGAGCTCGGATACAACTTCCTCTTCACGGTACGTACGCACGCACACGCACGCGCCCAGCAAGTTGGACTTGGAACAGTTCTTCATCAGATCAGACAAGTTAAAAAAGAAACAGTTGGTCCAATCCAATGTGGGCACATTTACAAAATTAGCCTCCCAATATTACTTTTGTCGCCGTCAAGACTGAAATCTCGCAAACGTGGAGATTTCCTTTCCAATTTCGAAAAAACAGACCGCAATCTTCAGCTATGAATTTCTCGCTTACACTAAAATGGTGGTGCAGGACGTGGACATTCTGTGGTTCCGCAACCCGTTCGAGCGGATGTCGGTGGCGGCGCACATGGTGACCTCGTCGGACTTCTTCTTCGGCGACCCGTTCAGCCCGATGAACCTCCCGAACACGGGGTTCCTGTACGTCAAGTCGAGCCGGCGCACGGTGGGCGCGTTCGAGGCGTGGCGCGCGGCGCGCGAGTCCTTCCCGGGGAAGCACGAGCAGCAGGTGCTGAACGAGATCAAGATGGAGCTGGTGTCCACGCGCGGCCTGCGGATCCAGTTCCTGGACACGGAGCACAACGCCGGGTTCTGCAACAACACGCGCGACTTCAACACGCTCTACACCATGCACGCCAACTGCTGCGTCGGGCTCGGCGCCAAGCTCCACGACCTCGGCAACCTGCTGCAGGAGTGGAGGGCGTACAGGCAGATGGACGAGGGGGAGCGGAGCAGAGGCCCACAGCGCTGGAAGGTGCCCGGCATATGCATCCACTGACGGTTTTGATGAGCTACTGATCTGATCGGTGCGAGGCCACGCGTGCGGGCGTGGGTGGGTGGCGCAGCGTGAGCATGCTTAAGTTTATTGTAGTTTGTACTTGTACAAACCGAGGGGAAATGATTCTTTACTGAATATACGGAGTACATGTGAGACCAAGGGAGTTTGTGAATTTGGGTTGGTTCATTAGGAAATGCTAGGCTTTTTAAACACTGAAGGCCCGAGTGCCCCCGCAACACGGGCGCCGGAAGGGCCCAATGGGCCATAAGACCATTAATCGGGATGGGCTTTTTTACTCTTTCTGATTATTCCAAATGGGAGTATGTAATAAGCAAAGAACTTCATTAGCTCTTACGGACCTCGGGTTCAAGTTCAATGTACGAATCCATGCGTGTGTGGCCTTCAAGTACTCAAAGGTTCAAGTTCAGTGTACAAATCCATACTTTCAGGGAACAAATTGAAGGTCCAACTTAGAAACTTGGGCCAGATACGCGAGATTAATAAAATACTTTCAGACAACTATTAACCATTCACATCGCCTCGAATCCATGCGTGTAGGTAGGACCAACACTCAAAGGCTGATGCAGTTCACCTGAAGGAACACAGCCACGTACTCAGAGGTGAGTTCTACGTCGATGCACACTTTATGGTGGAGTGCACATGCATGCATGGAAAACTGGAAACTTCATCTTGTTAATAAGTTGCTGATCACGCGACGCCTTGCATTATTGGTCCGGCGTTTGCAGTTGCAGACACCTCCGGGAAGCTTGCGATCGAGAGGCTATATAATATGCCCTGTTGTTCCTGGATCATGGCGCGGTGGCGAGTGGCGAGCTGACACCGTCGAGATCGCACCATGGGCAACCTCAGCAAGCGGAACGGGCCCGGCCATTTGGGTTCGTTCCTGCTCGGGACTCTCCTGCCCACCGTCCTGCTCTTCTTCCTCGCCTCCGACAGGGTGGGCGAGCGCCTGACAGGCATCTCGAGCCTGGGAAATGGGTATCTGTCGAAGAGCCCGGCGGCTCGATACGCAAATCTCACAAGCGACGGCGGACAGGAGGAGGAGCAGGACAGGTTGTTTCCCGGCCTGGCCGAGCTGCTGCCGAGGGTGGCCACGGCGGACCGGACGGTGATCGTGACGTCGGTGAACGAGGCGTGGGCGGCGCCGGGGTCGCTGCTGGACCTCTTCCGCGAGAGCTTCCGGAACGGCGAGGGCATCGATCACCTGCTCAACCACACCCTCGTCGTCGCCGTCGACGCCGGCGGGTTCCACCGCTGCAGGGCCGTGCACCCGCACTGCTACCTCCTCGAGGTCAGGTCCGCCAACGTCAGCGCCGCCAGCCGGTTCCTCACCAAAGGGTACCTCGAGATCGTCTGGACCAAGCTCTCCCTCCAGCAGCGCGTCCTCGAGCTCGGCTACAACTACCTCTTCACGGTCGGTACCTAGAATTGGAGTCATGGATTCTGTAGAAATGCATAGTGAATTACTGATCAATGGCATTATCACTACTTGCAAGCAGGACGTGGACGTGATGTGGCTGCGGGACCCGTTCCGGCACATCAACCTGTACGCCGACGTGACCATGTCGTGCGACGGCTTCTCCGGCGAGCCGGAATCCCTGGAGAACTCGCCCAACACCGGCTTCTACTACGTCAAGTCGACGGGGCGGACGGTGGCGATGCTGCGGCGCTGGCGGGCGGCGCGGCCGCGGTTCCCGGGGCAGCACGACCAGAAGGTCTTCGACAGCATCAAGCGCGAGCTCGCCGGGGGCGTCCGGATCGCGTTCCTGGATACGGCGCTCTTCGGCACCTTCTGCGAGTTCCGCGGCGGGATCGGCGGCGAGGTCTGCACGGTGCACGCCAACTGCTGCATCGGGCTGGAGAACAAGGTGCACGAGCTGAGGGCCGTGGTCGCGGCCTGGAAGAACTACACGAGCCTGTCGCCGCCGGAGAAGAGGAGCGGCAGGGCCAGGTGGCCGTACCCCAAGCGGTGTAGGGCGGCGCGCCTCGCCAAACCGGCGCCGAGGACTAATTAATCAGGCACGGGTAATTAATTAACTAGCTAGCAAACCGTATATATATCCTATCGATATAATTAAATTCCGTGTGGAGTACGTGTCATAATCGGTGTAACTCGGCATGTCAAATTCTGAGACTTTCTCATCGGTAAGATCGAGATATGATGATGCAAACTCTGACCTGACTCTCGTAATAATATAGCTAGCTAGTGCGAGATAGTCCAAAGCAGAAGCTTCAGCTGAAACGTACACGATTGTGCGGACAAACTATTCTTCAAAACTACTGTGAATCGTTGACAAGTAACGAAGCTGGCAAGCCGGGTACGTACCTGGAAAAAGTACACCGGACAAAGAAAAACGCACACGCCGGCAGACGTATTACGCCGCTGGCCGCGCCTCGCGCGTCAAGATCGTGGCGTACTGGCGTGTACGACCTGATCAACGCCGGGAGTAGAAATGGCTGGATTGGAATGGAGCAGTATGTATCCGTGCACACAAGTACCTGCATATTTCTGTGGCCTTGCCAATCGGCTACCTCGATCGCCCATTTTGCAGCTCTCTCGCGTACGTGTTCTTTTGAGGAGGAGACATGGGGCGGCTGGGGTTTGGGAGCAAGGAGGCGGGCGGCCACGCGGTTATTAGCTTCCTCCTGGGGGCGGCGCTGCCCACCGCCCTCCTCTTCTTCCTCGCGTCCGACCGCCTCGGGGAAGGCTTGTCCTCCATCTCCACGAGCTGGCGGGGGAACGTGTCGCCGGCGGGCGACGGTGCAAATGAGGTATGGCTGACGTATATGCACGTATATACTCCATGAGCTTGTTCTTTCACTTTGCAGCATGGTTTTTTAAGCACAAAAATCGCCCAATTATTTTTATCAACTCGGGCGTTTGATAATACTTTGATACTCTAAATATTTTTTTCTCGAACACGCAGTAGAGCTGCGCGTCATTGTATTAATAGGTAGAAGAAAGTTTCGAGTACATGCCGATTCCACGGCTTGGGTTAGTTTTTTATTACATACACGCCCGCTAAGACAAAGGACTCCTAGCACTAAGACTGTCTACCCTAGTAGGTTGCCCAGCGCTTGTGCACCCGCAAGTTTCCACAGTGCTCTAGATGTTAACATACTATGAGAAATGGTAACAAAAAAATCATCAAAGTATTTTTTTTCTAACATAGACTATGATTCTTACAGTGCCCGTAAAATTATTGAACCCGAAACATAACTTGTACAAGGAGTAAAAGGAGAAAAGAGAGACAAATTCATTAGAGGGCGAAATTGAGCAATTTGAATAGTTTTGAGCTTCGTGATAGTCTTTTGCCGGTACTATTATGTTAGTAGTGAATGAGCTTTTGAAGACAACCGGAGCGCCCCAGATGTAGATGATCTCCTATGAGAAAAGTCACTGCAACACCAAACTTAGCCTGAAATTGTGTTTCAATAATCAGGCCAAGACTAATTTAGTATTCGACACGCACGCAGGTCATATTCAGAGGCCTACCGGAGCTGCTACCGAAAGTGGCGATGGAGGACAGGACAGTGATACTCACTTCGGTGAACGAGGCATGGGCGCAGCCCGGCTCCCTGCTGGACCTCTACCTCGAGAGCTTCAGGAACGGCGAGGACACCGCGCACCTCCTCAACCACCTCCTCGTGGTCGCGCTCGACGCCCGCGGGTTCGAGCGCTGCAAGGCCGTGCACCCCCACTGCTTCTTCCTCAACGCCACGTCCGTGGACATGAGCGGCTCGCCCAAGGGGTTCATGTCCAAGGACTACCTGGAACTCGTCTGGACCAAGCTCACCTTCCAGCAGCGCGTCCTGGAGCTCGGCTACAACTTCCTCTTCACGGCAAGATCGATGATCACCCGTTCCTATATATATTTCAAGCCAAGATTCAATTGCCATTGTTTAATTAATTTTTCGATCTTTCTAACCTGCAATTTATATATCAGTTGATTTTAATCTGAAGAACAACAACCAATAATGGCGACTGATGTATAGTATACACTGATGATTGACCAGGACTGTGACATGGTGTTGTTTCGCAACCCGTTCCGGCGCTTCTCCGTGTACGCCGACATGAGCTGCTCATCGGACGACTTCAAGCCGTCGCGTGCACCCATGGACCAACCGCTCAACACCGGGCTCTACTACATGAAATCGACGAGCAGGACCATCGAGATGATGAAGTACTGGAGGGCGGCGAGGGAGAGGTTCCCGGGGCAGCACGACCAGTCGGTGTTCGTCAGGATCAGGCACGAGCTCGTGAGCAAGCTGGGGGTCAAGATCGAGCCGCTGGAGACGGTCTACTTCGGCGGCTTCTGCGAGTACCACGACGACCCGGAGAAGGCCTGCACCATGCACGCCGACTGCTGCATCGGGCTGGAGAACAAGGTGCACGATCTCAGGGACGTCGCCGCCGACTGGAAGAACTACACGAGCCTGGCGCCGGAGGAGAGGACGAAGGGCGGGTTCAAGTGGACGTACCCGGACAGGTGCCGGAAGTCGATACACTGGCGTAAACCCTGAGAGGCGCGTTAGAGAGGAGTGTCAATTAACCTCCACTTGGAACATGGATAATATATATTCCTGGGCTCGGCTCAAAAAATTGTATTCTCAAATACGAGTAGCCTTTTTTCAGGTAATGGGATTAAAATCTGGCTTCACCATCTCAAAGAGAGAAGGATCAGTCCAACATTATTACAAGCTTAAGTTTCAGTTTCACCACTGCAAAATTTTGTATGGAAAAAAAATCAAATATCAATACGCAAACTAAAAGGCCATCCATTCGAGGAGAAGAAGCATAGTGCGGCCATCTCCAGAAAATGACAAGCCGAAGGGATGGTTTCCTCTTTTTCACTTTGCTGCAACTTCACTCAGAATCGGAGCTAATATGTTCCCCTGAATAGAATCTGTAAAAAAGTTTTAGTTGACATTTATCAAAAACTATATCATTCCTAGTTATCCAAATCGCCCAACATAACGCTGCAGCCCCGTCAATAAAAATAATCATTTGGTTGTTGACAGATACGAGTAGCTGGCAGAGTATATAGCAGCTAGTGCTATTCCAGCCCATCTACTAGTTCAGATTTCAGAATCTCTAGCACTAATAGAGAGCATGCATTATTTTGGTCCATTGTGATATAGGTTATCAGATGAGCCAAGTAGCATCAGTATTGAACCTCGGCGTGTTTCGCTCACGAGTTTTTGAAGCACCATGTTGCATTGTTCCTGCAGATCGAGCTGCTCATAATTCTAGTACGGTACACACTTGTAACATGATATAAATTCCTGGGCTCGATCGGCTTTAAAATTATTTGTAGTTTGGTGTGTTATGATGGAAAGTAGCTGACAAAGGGTTGATAATTTGGTATGATGGAGCGAGTCTTGGCGCGGTCAGATGCTCATGCGCCAATGACTCAGTTTTGATCCTATTGATAATCTATCACCCGCTGTTAGCTGTGTGGCTAGGGTTGCTGCAGGCCGGAAGAGCCGGCCATTGGCTGAGCTGTTTTTTCGCCTGGGTACTTTACGGGTCAAAGTGGAGTATTGCATATCAGAATCGCATGCTAGATCGAGTAGGCACATGCGCGTGCGTCTGCGTTCCTATCGGCTACTAGATCAGCGTTCTAAAAATACGTAACACGTACTGCGTGTTAATAGTTAGCTGTCTGAAAAAATAAAAGTCCACGACGCCCTGTTCGTCCTTGAAAACGACAAAGAGCTAGAGGGAGAGAGACATGCATGTTCTCCGAAAACCACGAGGTTAGGAGGAGAAGGAACAAAAGTCCACTACCTGAGAAGAGTTCAATGGTCACTGGTCAGTATAGGTAGGTCAGGCGTGGCTGGATAGAATGGACGTAGCAGTAGCATATATATGACCCGGCCAGGTCTTCTGCGCGCGAGATTCAGACCGACGAAGAGGCCGGTTTAGCTACGAGTAGGACAGAGGAGAGGATATATATACTACAGTATATAACTAGATAGATAGATTTGCCGTTGCAGTTTCCAACTCGATTGGAAACGAGATTGACGACATGGGGTTTGGAGGCAAGGAGGGCAGTTACCTGGTGTCCTTCCTCCTCGGCGCGGCTCTGCCCACGGCGTTGCTCTTTTTCCTGGCGTCCGACCGCCTCGGCGATGGCATGCATGTCCAGCATCTCTATGAGCCTGGGGAGCAGAGGAACCCGGCAGCCGGATGGCCCGCCGGCTCACGACGGTGACACCGCCCGTGATCAAGAGGTAATAATAATAATCTGGATCTACACGTAGTACCTTGTAATAAGTATATATATACATATAGTTACATATATACCATCTGTGTTCATATATATGTCGCAGCAGGTCGTCGGATTCGCGGGCCTAGCTGAGCTGCTCCCGAGAGTAGCCATGGAGGACCGGACGGTGATCCTGACGTTGGCGAACGAGGCGTGGGCGCAGCCGGGCTCACTGCTCGACATCTACCGCGAGAGCTTCAGGAACGGCGAGGACACGGAGCGCTTCCTCAACCACGTCCTCGTCATCGCCGTCGACGCCGGCGGGTTCGACCGGTGCAAGGCCGTCCACCCTCACTGCTACCACCTGGAGGTGAACAAGACAAACAGCAGCCTGAGCTCGGCCAACAAGTTCATGACCAAGGGATTCCTGGAGCTGGTCTGGCTCAAGCTCTCCTTCCAGCAGCGCATCCTCGAGCTCGGCTACAACTTCCTCTTCACGGCAAGATAATTTAACTTTCCAATTTAAAACTCGATCACCACATGAATCATTTAATTTGAACTACTTACCACGTATTAGCGGCTACATACTAGTAGCTCGATCAACTTTTGAGTTTTGACCTGACCATTCATATCATTATGTATATTCATCGCTTGCAGGACGCGGATATGATATGGTTTCGCAATCCGTTCAGGCACATCTCCATGTACGCCGACATGAGCTTGTCTACCGACTACTACAGGGATACATTTGATCCCCTGAACAATGAGCTCAACACTGGGCTCTACTACATGAAGTCCACGAACCGGAGCATCGAGATGATCAGGTATTGGCGGGCGGCGAGGGCGAGGTTTCCCGACGGCAACGAGCAGGAGGTGTTCAACAAGATCAAGCACGAGCTCGTCAGCAAGCTGCAGGGCAGGATCGAGGGGCTCGAGACGGCCTATTTCAGCGGGTTCTGCGAGTTCAGCAACGACCTGAACAGGGTCTGCACCATGCACGCCAACTGCTGCATCGGGCTGGCAAACAAGGTGCTCGACCTCAAGGATAAAGCCGCGGATTGGAGGAATTACACGGCGCTGACGCCGGAGGAGAGGAGGAAAGGGGGTTTCAACAAGTGGACGCCCCCGGCTAGGTGCTGGAAGACAATAGGTTGGAACGTGTAAATTAAACTGTAAATTGCTATGTGCAAACTTCAAGAGGACAATTCGATGAGTCAGCTTGTAAATGGATTTTTGAAATATAAATTTTCACACTGCTCCCCGGCTGGAGACAAGGGCATAGCTACGTGGAGTGACAAATTTAGATTTTTTTAAAAAAATAAAAACAGGGGGAGAACTGTTATATTATATAAGAAGAAGTAGAATAATGCAAAGAAATAGAAATAGAACTTGAGCAAATGGACAATGTAAACATATATGTGCCGCCGTTTCTCTTCTTGCTCCTACTTGCACAATACACACGCTGGATCACAAGGCCAACTCCTTTGCGGTTAGTTTATCTGATATTAGAATTTTGCACTCTACATGTATAGACAGGTAAAAAAACTTATGTTTTCCTTCTGCTTGAGCCTTCCAAATCGAAGATCCACCAAAGGTGTATGCTGATTTGGCCATGGACTCTCTGTCATCCGCCCAAAGCCATGTAATCCTATCATCATCGTCAAAAGGGTTAACCTCTTGCACCAAATTCAAAGGTTCACAAATTCAGCCATCTGGGTTACCAGCCGAGTTTTTTGCTTGGAAAGTGAAGTTGCCTCTCAAGATAAAAGTCTTCCTTTGGTATCTAAAACAAGGAGTCATTTTAACTAAAGATAACCTTGCTAAGAGAAAATGGAAAGGAAGTGTGCAGTGCTGTTTTTTAGTAACAGCGAAACCATTCAGCACTTGTTTTTTGATTGCCGTCTTGCGCGCTTGATGTGGAATATTGTCGGTATGTCATTAGGCGTACAGCCACCATGTAGTATTGCAAATCTCTTTGGTTCTTGGCTTAAGAGTTTCCCCTTTAAGTTGAGAAAGCAAGTGCTAATTGGTGCTGCAGCCTTGTGTTGGGCAGTATGGTTGTGTCGTAATGACGTGGTTTTCCAAAGATCAAAAACTATTTCTTGCCTGCAGGTGATCCTGTGTTTTGTTTTTGGCTGTGCACATTCTCTAGGGGATGTGGAGGCCGGAGTTAATCCAGTTTAAAAAAAAACAAATTCAGCCATCTCTAATACTGTTGTCTTCCACCATTTTTTTTTGAAAAGGAAAGCTTTAGTGATCTTAGACAATTACATCAAGATGATACAATTATATAAGATCCAACCCGACCTCTGCATAACTAAGATGCATACAGCCCATAAAAAGAAATAAAAAAATGAGAGCACCATGACCAAAAGATCATGTCGCAGCAAGCTACCACAAGCGACTTCACCTTCATCCGCTTCACAAACCAAAGCAACTCTTGGACTATGACGTAGGCTCCCGAGACAAGGCCTCCAACGAGGAAACGGCATGCGCACGTGCCGACATTGCCGTAACCCAATCAATTAAGACCAGATCAAAAGTTTTCACTCGAGGGAGTAATTCATCTTAATCCAAACAATGCCTTCAACAAGGTCACTGCTAGGTACAACCAATTAAGGTCAGACCTAGGAATTTCTTCCCGGAACCGGTGAATTAGTCACACCGTATTGCTTCCTCCTTCTTACCAAGCCAATGCTTTCATATAAACCAGACCTGACCCACTTCAAACGGCCACGAACTCCAAATCGGACAGACCATCTGAAATCGTAACCTGAGATATCATGTTGCAAAGTAGCCACTGGGTACCCGTGCATAATCCACCGGAATAAATTGCAGATGAAATCCGTCTTCGAGTAAGAGAATCCGCGAATGAAGCCAATGTGACTCATGTCTCCTGGTTTATATGAAAATAAAGGCGAAATTGAAGATGTCATCACCAGATGTAGTTGTAAAGTCCGAACCAAGGGCCCGTCCCCTACCCCGGGGCTGCCATCGCCGCCGCCGACTGCCTTGGGGATCGACCCCGCGTAGCCGCCGGCCATGGCACCCACACAGGCCGCCTGCCGCCGCGAGCCACCCGTGCCTGGCCGCACGGAGCCCACGCCGGCGACCACCGCTCGCTCGCCGTCGCAGATCCACCTGCGGTGGGGGTAGATCCGTCCTTGGAAGACGTGGATCCTGCCGCCGGCACTCCGGAGCCGCATCCACCGCGTCGCAGCGCGCCGCCATCCCCGAGACGCTGCCCCGCCGCCGCCCTCCTCGCGAGGTGCCGGACTTCCAGCCCTGTCTTCCACCATAATCTTCTAGTCCAACTCTGATGCTCCTGTTCTTGCATCCCATTTTTATTTCCTCCAAGCAAGCTTGAAGCTTGGGAGTTATGTCCATCAGCGCTCTACCATCCAGCTAGGACGAGTTCCAGGATTTGTCTTCTCCCCATTCCCACTGTCATTACTGTGGACACTCTGAATACGGAGTAGTTGTCTATCTAGCGCCGACACGGACGTGTAATTCCCACCCACAGCAGTTGACGAATTATAAATAACTAACTATTTTTGATTTTACAGAGCTGAGCGGCAACGCGCCAACGCATTTGCCGCTCTGTCCTAGTATCACTAGCTCAGATGATTCCACGTGTTAGTTAGATTGTAAACATAGCAAATAGTCAAACGCTCTGTCGAACTGTCTTCCTGAGAATGGAGTTTCGAACAGGTGCGTAGTACTCCACGTGTAATGTATACTCCCCTTGGTGTTTGAAAACAACGGATCCAAATGAAGTCTTGAAAACCGCTCGTCATCGATCTTTGGCATTTTGGCAAGGAACAGCGGGCGGCCCGGCCGAATCAAGGTTGACTCGAGATGGCCAAAGGGGTACTACTAGCTGCGCTGGTATTAATTACCTTGGCTAATTAGTGACCGGTTTAAGAATAAAAAAATGGCGTCGCCCTGCGTGTCAATGTGTCACCGGCGCACCAAAGCAGATGCACATGCGGGCAAACCTCGTGCTCTGCTCAGAGTAGCGTACAGTACTCGCCACCGTGTGCTCCTTCATTTACTGCGCATTCCCTAGTCAATATAATCTCCTCCATCGAGATCAATCAAGCTAGCGAGGCCATACACTACTAGGAGCAGTGCCAGTGTTGCTTCTTTCCATCTCCGTCCTGGAGATCCGGACTGCCGGCCGGCCGGAACAAGCTAACCACTGCCAGCTTCCATTTCGTACGTGTGCTGCTGCTACCAAATTAAGCGGCATGGGGCTGGGGCTCGGAGCAGGCAAGGATGGCTACTGCCAGCACGTGGTGTCCTTCCTCGTCGGCGCGGCGCTGCCCACTGCCCTCCTCGTCCTCCTCGCGTCCGACCGCCTCGGCGACGGGCTCTCCACCATCTCCAGTAGCTGGGGGCCAACGACTCCGACGACCACCCATGAGCTGCCGGCGCCGGCGCCGGCTGCAAGCGGCGCCCCGCCGGCTCAGGGAGCCAATAATTCTCTCTCAGCCGCCGATCCTGCTCCAAATGCTTCCCACGGTCAGCAGGTACGACCCAGCAATTTTACTACCAATTAAGACTAAGATCATGTCATGTCATTACTAGATTTTATCAGTTCAGGAAAGCAAGCATGCATTGAATCCATGTGATGTGATTGATGATGCGGCTGCTGCATCCCCACTTCCCCAGCCCGAATTTGTAGGTTTGGCCGAGCTGCTGCGCAGGGTGGCCACCGACGACGGGACGGTGATCATCACGTCGGTGAACGAAGCGTTCGCGCGGCCCAACTCGCTGCTCGACGTGTTCCGCGAGAGCTTCCGCGCCGGCGAGGGGATCCTGCACCTCCTCGACCACGTCCTCGTCGTGGCCGTCGATGACATGGCGTTCGCGCACTGCAACGCCGTGCACCCCCACTGCTACCTCCTCGAGTTCAACTCCCTGAACCTCAGCGCCGCCAACATGTTCATGAGCGAGGCCTACGTCGAGCTGGTCTGGACCAAGCTCTCGCTCCAGCAGCGCGTCCTCGAGCTCGGCTACAACTTCCTCTTCACGGTCGGTACCCATCGGATCTGAGACAATTTAGCAGGCATCTGATCGATCTGACGATGTCTGAAATTCTGAATGGCGGCTGAGAGAGAGATCTGTACGTGGATGCAGGACGTTGACATCGTGTGGCTCCGCAACCCGTTCTGGCACCTGAGCGTGGACGCGGACATGACGACGTCGAGCGACATGTTCATCGGCGACGCCAGCAGCATGGACAACCTGCCCAACACGGGGTTCTACTACGTGAAGGCGACGAACCGGACGGTGGAGATGGTGCGGCGGTGGCGGGCGGCGCGGGCGAGGTTCCCGCCCAACCACGAGCAGGCCATCTTCAACGAGATCAAGCGCGAGCTCGCCGGGGGAGACCTCGGCGTGCGCATCCGGTTCCTCGACACGGCGTTCTTCGGCGGGTTCTGCCAGATCTACCGCGGCGACATGAGCACCGCGTGCACCATGCACGCCAACTGCTGCTTCGGGCTAGAGAACAAGCTGCACGACCTCAGGGAGGTGCTCGGGCAATGGAGGAACTACACCGGCCTGACGGCGCCGGAGAAGAAGACCCGGAAGTTCTGGTGGGAGAATCCAACCAAGTGCGGTACCCCGGACAAAAGGGACGGATCGCTACATCATCCGTGATCGAGCTGAGGCCGCCTGCACCTGCACCTGCAACCGCTGATGTTGCAGCGTTGGTTTGGTTGTTACACTACACTTTTAGTGTGTGAGTTTTTTTGAACGGAAGCACGTACGTACTACACGAGAAATGGCTTTGAGAGTGTAGTGCTAGAGCTTTTTTTATACTTATCTCAATTCTCGAGTGAGCTCCGTCAGGGTGGAGCTACGCATAGGACAATGGCCGGGGGTGCTGTGACTGCTGGATAGTAATGAAATAGCAGATGTACCGTCCTGGAGATCCGGACTGCCGGCCGGCCGGAACAAGCTAACCACTGCCAGCTTCCATTTCGTACGTGTGCTGCTGCTACCAAATTAAGCGGCATGGGGCTGGGGCTCGGAGCAGGCAAGGATGGCTACTGCCAGCACGTGGTGTCCTTCCTCGTCGGCGCGGCGCTGCCCACTGCCCTCCTCGTCCTCCTCGCGTCCGACCGCCTCGGCGACGGGCTCTCCACCATCTCCAGTAGCTGGGGGCCAACGACTCCGACGACCACCCATGAGCTGCCGGCGCCGGCGCCGGCTGCAAGCGGCGCCCCGCCGGCTCAGGGAGCCAATAATTCTCTCTCAGCCGCCGATCCTGCTCCAAATGCTTCCCACGGTCAGCAGGTACGACCCAGCAATTTTACTACCAATTAAGACT
>OAMR01001268.1:41003-73363 GCA_900205405.1 Echinochloa crus-galli
TGTTTTCGAGTTTTACCACTTTTACCCCTCGCTCGATTCAGAAGCACGTTATCCACTCGAGGGTATTATCGGAAATTTGACTCATTTAGGGTTATGGCCAGCACCGTGGGAGGGAAAAAATCCCCTGGCTCGCACACGCACAGCCCGCGCACCGGCGGCGCATCGGCATCTCGCGAAAAAAAAAATCGCCGCTTCTGCCGCCGACCCACTGTCCGTCCGTGGTGGCGCCGCCGCACGGCCGAGCACCGGCCCCCCGTCTGTTCTTCGCTCTCCTCCAGCAATCCAGCTCCAAGCCTCCAACGGTCCAGCCTCTCTCCTCTGCCTCGTTGGCTCGTCGCTGGTCCTCGTCCTCCACTCCTCCAGTCGAGGATCTGTTCGTGACGCGCGCGGCCGGAAGCCAACCGTGGGGCGTGGGCGGAGGGCGAGGCCTCGTTGGCTCGTCGCTGGTCCTCGTCCTCCACTCCTCCAGTCGAGGATCTGTTCGTGACGCGCGCGGCCGGAAGCCAACCGTGGGGCGTGGGCGGAGGGCGAGGCCTCGTTGGCTCGTCGCTGGTCCTCGTCCTCCACTCCTCCAGTCGAGGATCTGTTCGTGACGCGCGCGGCCGGAAGCCAACCGTGGGGCGTGGGCGGAGGGCGAGGCCTCGTTGGCTCGTCGCTGGTCCTCGTCCTCCACTCCTCCAGTCGAGGATCTGTCCGTGGCGCGCGCGGCCGGAAGCCAACCGTGGGGCGTGGGCGGAGGGCGAGGCCTCGTTGGCTCGTCGCTGGTCCTCGTCCTCCACTCCTCCAGTCGAGGATCTGTCCGTGGCGCGCGCGGCCGGAAGCCAACCGTGGGGCGTGGGCGGAGGGCGAGGCCTCGTTGGCTCGTCGCTGGTCCTCGTCCTCCACTCCTCCAGTCGAGGATCTGTCCGTGGCGCGCGCGGCCGGAAGCCAACCGTGGGGCGTGGGCGGAGGGCGAGGCCTCGTTGGCTCGTCGCTGGTCCTCGTCCTCCAGTACTCAGCCACTCGTCGGCCGGCTCGTCCTCCAGGATCCAAGGCAACATGGCGAATGGTCAGTAGTCCTCAGTACTGTACTATTGTTATGTTAGTTGCTTGTTGTATTGCGGTACAAATTTATTGCTAGTTTCTTGATGCTGTACAAATGAATTGCTAGTTGCTTGATGCCTGTTGTATTGCTGTACAAATTTATTTTACACATGTTAGTTAGTTGTTGTCTTCCTGAGTATTGATTTATTTTCATATCCAGAGGGTTCTTCAAACACTCCAACTCCAGTTGACACTGGCAGTAATTCAAACCCAACACCACCTAGTGTTCAAGAGGAAGTAGTAGCAACGACAAGAAGAAAAACTGATCCAGCATGGGGTTTCTGTACACAGTTTATTCAAGGAGGAAGAAAGAAGATCAGATGCATGTTTTGTAACATGAATATTGCAGGAGGAGGAATCCATCGTTTCAAGGAACATTTAGCTAAGGTGCCAGGAAATATTGCTGCATGTTCAAAGGTTCCTGCTGAGGTTCAGTATGAAATGCATCAACACATCAAAGAATGGGATGCAAGAAAAAGGAAGGCACAGGAAGACTTTGAGGAAGAGCACCCATATGGGCCAGAACCTGCAGAAGAAGAAGAAGCAACTCGTGAGGCTACTGGTACAGTTCCATCCCAGCCTGTTGCTGTTGCAAGCAGAGGAAGAAAAAGAGGATGTACTACTCCTAGTATTGGCAAGTATTTCCAGCCCAGAACAGGCCTAGGGGATCAACCTACCATAAAGAGTGTGCTTCAAGGAGAAGCTGTGACATTGAAGACTGATTTGTGTGTTACAAAATGGTTTATTGATGCATGTATACCATTTAATGCAAGTAATTCTATGTTTTATCAGCCAATGCTTGATGCTGTGAGTTCATATGGTTCTGGATACAAGGGACCCAGTTTCAATAGGCTACGTGGTCCATTACTTGCAAAATGTGTTGAGGAAACAAGAAATTTTGTAGATGGATTCAGGAAAACATGGAGAGAAACTGGTTGCACAGTTATGGCTGATGGATGGACCGATAGGAAGAGAAGGACTCTCATCAACTTTTTGGTATACTGTCCTAAAGGTATGGTCTTTCTTAAGTCAGTTGATGCTACTGAACATTCCAAAACTGCGGATTTCTTGTTCAAATTGTTTAGAGACGTGGTGAACTTTGTTGGACCTGAAAATGTGGTTCATTTTGTCACTGATAATGCCTCAAACATGGTTGCTGCTGGTAGAAAGTTAGAAGATGAGTTCCCATCCATTTATTGGTCCCCTTGTGCTGCCCATTGTATTAATTTGATACTATCTGACTTTGGCAAGGAGGATTTAGTGAAGACTACTGTAGCTCATGCATCATCTATTACAATATCTACAACCATTGCTACCCATTATTTTTGATGAGAAAGTTCACTAAAGGTCATGAAATCCTTCGTCCAGCACAAACTCGTTTTGCCACTAATTTTGTTGCATTGCAAAGTATATACAAGCACAAGGCTGATCTTCATGCTATTGGTTATCTCCAAGGAGTGGACAACCTCTGCATATTGTAAGGAAGCACAAGGGAAAAAATTTACAAAAGCTAGCCTTGCGTGTCTTAAGCCAAACTTGTAGTGCTTCTGGATGTGAGAGGAACTGGAGCATGTTTGAGCATGTGCACTCCAAAAAGAGGAACAGACTTGAGCATCAAAGGCTAAATGATCTTGTGTATGTTCATTGTAACTTAAGATTGCATCAAAGGTACCCCTGTTTTGCCTCTTTACATCCCATTGCTTTGCTGTTCAGTTTATTCAAAAATAATACATTGATATAATAAAACATTTGTACATCAGGTCCAAAATATCTACTAGAAATTATGACCCAATCAGTTTGGAGGAAATTCGAAAGGGAAATGAAGAATGGATAGTAGAAGAAAATCCACCTCGTCTTACCTCAGAAGAGCTGAATGAATTTCGGAGTGAATTGGCTGCACATGCTTCTCCGTACTGATTCGTATGGAATTAGCCCGACCCGGGTGATGGTAATGCGAAACTTCTCTTGTGAAATGAAATCCTTTCAGCATACATGTTTGCCTCTACTAATTTCTTACCTGATAACTTTCAGATCTAGAGCTAAATCTAGATGAAGCTGAAGCTGATGCCACGGAAGACAGTGAAGTCATGGCTCCTAACCAGGAAAACGAAAATCCACTTGATGATCTTCGGTTGTCATTGGGTGAAGATCTCGAAATTGAAACAAGTCCTCGTAATGTTGCAAGTGAAGCCGAATATGATTGGGATCCATACTAATTACTGAGCTGTAAACTTGTTCATGTTTGGTACTATGGTTTTGCATTTTGTGTCTGTCATGTTCCTGTTTGGTACTCATGTGTCATGTTGAACCCATGAAGTATGTAATGTACTGTTATTTGCATTTCACGTGTTTAATTTAGAATGCAGCCATGTTGGTTATTATTTAATTTATGATTTTCTACATCCAACTATATATATTGTTAATTTTCATGTATGCATGGCTCCGGTTCAATGTATTTGTCGCCGGTCCAATTCAACCGGTCCAAAACTAGTGAACCGGCGGTTCAACCGGTTCCTAACGGTTGGACCATTGAACCATTGAACCGAGGCCCTCGCCGGTTCGATCACCGGTCCGGTTCAAATAACTAGGATATATATACGAGCAGTACAAAATCAAAGTGAAAATAAAAAGAAAAAAAGAAAAACACGTTAGTACCGGCTGGTAATACCAGCCGGCACTAAACTGCATGCCCTGCGCTGCTGTGGGGGAACGCAGTTTAGTACCGGCTGAGCGTACCAGCCGGCACTAAGTTGTGCCTTTAGTACCGGCTGTTTTGCCCGGTACTAAAGGCCAGGCACGTTAGTGCCGGCCAGGGGTACCGGTCAGGGAACCGGTACTAACCTGGGTTCCCTGACCGGTACTGATGCTCGTTTTTCCTGCTGTGTCACTAGCTGTACTAGTATTGGTTCATTTGCTAAACCTTTCTTGCAACTGTTTGAAAGCACAGATGAATTTGACATGAAATGGTTCGCTTTAATTTTGGCGCGATTGGACTTGGACCAAACCACTCACGGTGCCGCCTAGTGATCGCGATGGGGTGAGACGACAGAGGAGAGGTGCAGAGTGGAGTGCAGCTGCAGCTGCATATGCCCTTGTCTACCTAAATTGTCCATATATTTCTCAATCAGGGCTAAATGATTGATGCGTACAGCTCAAGTCGTAGGTTTGTAGTATGTTTGTACCTCATGATCATTCTCGATCCTGCAGAAGCTACTACAAGCTAGAGTCTGACAGTCTCAAGTAAAGTCAACCACCATTGAGCGTACTGTATATACGGTGATGATGAACAAACTGAAAGTGGCTGCTTCCTCATGCATGGACGGAGGCTCAGCCTGCAGGTGTATATGCATGTATTTCTACAATAAAAAAGCAGGGGAGAGCCCATTTTCTCCCATCTGATGTGACAACATGGAATCGAGCTGTACTACAGGCTTACATCATACGTCAAGTTTCCGTACACACACAGCTTAATGTTAACGTACTTAAAACTAGATATATAGTGTCACTGTGACAAGAATGTAACTAAGGTCGAGCACTGCGTTTATAATTTAAGTGAACAACATGTTTCTTTTGCACTCCATGCCTCCATCACTTGCTGTCGTCGTCTCAAAGTGCCTTTATTTGGCCTAAGCATCGGTGCCAACCTAGTAGCTAAAAAAGAATAGCAAACCACACTTCCATTGCATGCCTTGGCTAGATTGAGAACAAGTGGGTTTAGGCATTCGATCGCGTGATATGAACATGCCATGCCCATGCCCAATAATACTGCATTCCCTTTGGCCAAGTACTTCCACCGTACCATGCATAAAATACTGTACAATCAAACACTCAATACGAAGATGAGCAACTGAGTATACTTTCCTGGTTGGATATGAATTTTTCTCTATAACTTATTAGGTAATTAACACAGCAATAAGTTCAGCAAAAATACAAACACCCACCACTTGGACCTCAACTCGCTCAATTGAGCACCGCGCAGTCGCTCACCTTAGGCTCCTGTCGGGAGTCGTGACCCCGATCCGGCCCATCTTTGTGATTGCCGCCACAAAGGCCAGGTTGAACGCGTGCTCTCGGCCCACGCATCAACCGTGGGCCTAGACCTCGGGTCCGTGCACAACACCACCTGATCCGATATTGTAAAAAATAGTTTCCGAATTGCTACAATTTATATTGTATAAAAATATAGATAAGTCACGTTTCAAAATTATACGAGTGTAACCTCAAAAGTTGAAAAAGGAGTATTAAACGAGTCAACTCGGCTCAGCTCGTTAAGGAAACGAGCAAAAATTCTGTCTTAGCTCGGCTCATTAAGCTCGCGAGCTGGAGTTAAATTTAAAATTACCACAATAATATATATAATATAAAAATTTAGTATTTATATGGTCTTACCACCTCCAAAATCCACTCTATCATACTATAATAATAAAATATAAACATAACATCATTCAGACTACACATCATCTAGACTACACATATAGTATATATATTATTATTAATTAATAATTTAGGTTAGTCTATTAAGCCTTCCAGCTCGTTTGGCTCGTGAGCCGGCTCGCTCGTTATACTAACGAGTAAAAACTCTTGCTCGGCTCGTTAGGAATATGCACTAAACCGAGCTAGATATGATCCGAGCAAGCTAACAAGCTTCGAGTATTTGAGTATTTTGTTCAGAGAGTATTGAGCATGTTCGGCTGATACAATATATAGTGCTCGGTTAATAGAATAAATAGTATTACGTGAGAAAAAATAAGTCGAAACAAGCTAAAATAAAGGGCGGTTCAGCCGAACAGGCTCATTGTCCTTCCAAAAGAGGAAAGCTGAATATAGCTCCTTTGAAGAAAGAAAAAGGTTGGCCATTCACCCCTTAAAAAAAAAGACTTCTCCCATTCCCCCGTCTAGCTCACTTCCTCCGTCGTTCCTTCGGCGGTGGCTGCACTGTTCGTCTCCGGCAAATGGCTCCATCTGACGAGCCTCTTTAGCTTAGTTTTGGGCTCGCGCGCGCGGGCGGCCTCCCATTGGGCGCAGACGCGCGGCGGCGGCGGCACACTTCAGCTCGTTGGATCTGCGTAGGCGAGCAGGAGCTGGCTCCAGCCTCCAGCGCATGGCGGCCATCAGATCTGCGGTATTACCCTTGACTGAGTGCAACGTGCATGTGGGACTGACTTCGGCATTCTTCTCGGTGGCTTCGAGTGCCAACGGTTCTGTGAGTTCCTTCGGTTCCTGATTTACTTGTGTGTCTTGACTGATTTACGTTTGTGCTGGGTGACTTGCTGTGCATGTGGGATTGCTCTATGAGGATACATTGCATACCGAGATTATGGTGGCTATGAAAGAGTCATAAGCTTGGATTTAAGTGTGACTGTCTTTGAAAAACTTGTTAGCTGTAGTTGTCAATTTTAATAGGCAGCAGAGCTTTCAAATTGTCACATTTGGTTGTTAAAAGAGTAGGACAGTAGTTGTAGCGCTGACGAGGATACAGCCCGCACCTGTGACTGTGATTCAGAGCACCTGTTAAGCAATTTACATGACTTGATAAATTTACCTGCAATTTTGTATGATTTGCAATGCCATTGACATTTTATTCTGTTCGACTTAACTCTTTATCGAACCTAAACTAAATTTAGAGTTCATTTGAAATATTTGCTAGGTCGCATTGTTTGCAACATTGAGGACCTGCTGGTTTGTAGTTCCAAGTAAACAGAGTTGAAGCGGCATGGCAAAATCTTCAGCAATGATCATTACGCAGCTTTGGAGTGATTGGGAGCTCCAGCTCTATGTGCTACTAAGCTTTATCTTACAAATATTTCTGTTCTTCATTGGCGGGCTGCGACGTCGCACTGGCCATAAGGCGTCAGTCAGGTTTCCAATATGGGTGGCCTACCTGCTAGCTGACCTTGTTGCAGTATATGCACTCGGTTACCTCTCGAGGCAAGTAGCTACCACTACCAACAGGGATGAAAGTCAAGCAATGCGTGGCCAAACCCACCAGCTCACCTTCTTCTGGGCACCTTTCCTCCTTATCCATCTTGGTGGTCAAGACACTGTGACTGCCTTCTCCATTGAGGACAATGAGCTGTGGTTGAGACACTTGCTGAATTTGCTAGCTCAAGTTTGGCTGGCACTGTATGTATTTTGGAAGTCGACGCCAGATGACCGGCTTGCAGTTCCGGCTGTCTTTGTATTTGTCGCTGGGATCATCAAATATGGGGAGAGGACATGGGCCCTCAAGAGTGGGAGCGAGAATGCTCTTAGGACCTCAGCCACTGGCAAGGAAGTAGTGAAGGAAGTTGTCCGGGTGGGAGCTGAAGCCAATCTGCAATATTCCCAAATTGTCAAGTGTGCTCTTTGCTCAGAAACAGGCGTCCGGGGTGTGTTTGCCGGGCGCAAAATGCACCAGCTAGACGTGGATGCTTCAGAGAAATTGACAAACAATGTAGCATTTGAGGGGCTTGAAGATGGAGAGGTACACTTCAAGATTGTAGAGATCGAGCTGGGCCTGATGTATGATGAACTCTATACGAAGGCGAAGGTGGTTCAGACGTTGCCCGGCACCATACTCCGGTGTGTCTCTTTCATCTCCATGATAGTTGCTTTCGTGCTCTTCATCACAATGATAAGTTTCAGCAAGCGTGGGGGCGGCTACAGCAGAGCTGATGTCACAATAACCTATGTGCTTTTCATAGGAGCCTTCTGTCTAGAAGCGTGTGCTATCTTTTCAGTGATGGTGTCACCAAAGACATGGGCATTCTTGGAAGGTCGAAAACACCACACACTTGCTCGTGTTGTCTGGTCTGCGTCTGCATGTGCAGGGCTGCAGACGAGGCCATGGTGGTCGAATTCCATGGGGCAGTACAACTTCCTGAGCTCATGCATTCCTACCAAGCCAGGGGCATTCTCCACACTTCTCACCAAAGTCATGGGTCTGCTCGGAGCCAAGCAGCTGTGGAGCAACATACAGAACTCCAGGCACGCCGAGGTCACGGCGGGGTTAAAGAACACCATCAGCACGTTCCTGGGAGACCTCCAACCGGAATCTCGCGTCCCGTTCCACGCGCCGCAGACAAGCTTATCGTCATGCCCGATGTTTCGGGAGATTATCAGGAACGATTTCGCACAGGCGCTGCTGTTCCTTCACGTCTTCACGGACCTGTTCTTGCACAAGGGCACGCCGCCGATGGTGACCGAGGAGACACGAGGTCTTGTGGAGGAGTGCAGGGGGCTGTCTGACTACATGTTCTACCTGCTGGTGGTGCACCCTGCCATGCTGCCTGTCGGCAGCAACGTGAAGGATCTACTGGAAGAAGCCATAGAGAGCGTCAAAGCCAGCTCTGCTGCCTCAAGCAAGGAGCGGTTTCTTTCAGCATTAGCAGATGGCAGCAGCGAGACGGATGCGTTTCGGCTCGCAGGCGATCTCTTCCGGGAGGCGCAAGGCGTGCTGCTGCAGCAGGAGCAGGAGCAGGGTCTGGGCGCTGCGCTGAGAGAGGTGGTGGCCATGTGGGTGCCGCTGCTCGTCTACGCCGCCGGCAAGTCCCAGGCCAAGGAGCACGCCCGGCGACTGAGCATGGGCGGAGACCTGCTCACCTTCGTCTGGTTGCTCATGGCGCACCGGATGCTCGGGGACTTCGGTAGTGAGCTTGATCTCTGGGCCAGAGATCCAGCAGAACCCATAATTGTACGCCCTGATATTGCATCGATTAGAGGTTTTCTTTTTGAGTTCCCCATGAATTATTAGAAACATGAAGTGCAATTTACAGCTGGTTAAAAAGAGCACATTGGGATTGTCTGGCTTTTACTTTTGTAAACCTGTTAGAACAGAGAAATAGAACATGGAAATGAAGTGATTGCAAGTCTATGATGATGATCTGAAATTACCAGAACTCCAATTGCATTAGCGATTTCAGGTTGTAACGCTCCACTCTATCTTAATCTAACAACTTCAGATGATCTGACACAAACTTAAAATAAATGATAGTGAAAGAAAAACGAGACAAACCTGCAAAATAAAGAAGCAGCCCTCCCGGCGGCGGTGCTGTTGGGCGTGGAGGGCGACGACGACGGAGGCGTCGCAGCCCTCGACGAAGCAGTACGTCGTGGAAGAAGCCGCCACGGTGATGAACTCCACGTCCGGGCCGCGGTATTTCTTGGCGACATACATCATGGCGCCGAGCAAATGCGCAACCAGCCGCCGTGGTAGGGGCTCGGCGCCACGGACCATGGCGCCGAGCTGCCGGGCTCTTCTGCTACCGCGCGAGCGCGAGAACCAAGGCGCTGCGTGCATTTGCTGCTGTCTCTGTGTAACTTCGACGCCACGCTTCATGGCGCCGATCCGAAGGTTCATCTTTTAAAATCTTTCCTACAGAAGCGTATTTGTGAACTTCATTCAGTAAAAGGGCTAAAAAATAAAAAAAAATCGGCCGAGGACACTGCTAATTTCCAGCTGAAAACCAGACGGCAACAGCACGGACGTTTCTTCTTCGTCTCTTTAGACGCAGAGGCTTACAAACAAACCTGTCACTAGCTACTTCCGTCTCTTTTTCTTGTTTTGGTCGGCCGGCCGGAGGTGACCTCGACAGATCGCCGTCGTCGAGCGAGCGGTGAGGAATCTGACCGATCGCCGCCGGTCAGTGTCGGACAGGTGGGGCCCACGCCATCCTTTCTCCCTTTCGGCGGCTTCCCAGTCGCCATCCCTCGCCGCTTCCCGGCGGACAAAGCGCCCCGGACGAGGCGGAGGGCCCACCCGTCAGCCACGCGGGCCACCGCATCTCATGTGTCCCCCACCCACCTACGCTACGTATATCCCCTCGTCAAAACTTCTTCTTTTTTCCGGAAGACAAAAAAAATAAAAAAAGGGAGATTCCTCTCCCCCCCTTTCCCCCTCCTCCCTCCCTCGTCGAAACCCTAGCCCCGCCTCGCCGGCGGCGGCGGTCGGGGCAGCCGTACCACCGCGGCGCAACACCCAGCCCCACCCAACGCCGCGCGCTCCCTCCCGGTCCCGGAGCCGTCGCGCCCGATCGATCGGTCGATCGGCTCGCCCGCCCGACCGCCGCCGGATCCGGATCGCCCGCCGCCATGTCCAAGGCCAGGGTCTACGCCGACGTCAACGTGCTCCGCCCCAAGGAGTACTGGGACTACGAGGCGCTCACCGTCCAATGGGGGTCAGTCCATCTCCTCCCCTCCCCTTCCCTCCGTCGCTCTCTCCTCGAATCCTCCGCCCCCGGCGCGCGCGACCCTAGCTCTAGACTCCGTTTCCCCCGCGCTGCGAGCGTATGTATGTATGCCCGTGTGGCGAATTCCGTCTGGTCGGTTCGTGAGGTTGGGTTCAGTACACTCACTGTTCAGGTGCAGTCCGAAAGATGCTTGATTGTCCCCCTGCCTATCTTTGACAGGGGCTTGTGATTTGGTACCTGCACATGTTGGATATAGTATTGACAACCGGCATGGTGATCAGTTAGGCTGAACGCCCTGATAGGTGTTCATTAATTGATGCCCCCTCCAATCTTACTGTGTGGACTGATGATTATTAGGGCCCGAAGCGCTATTTGAGAGCTAAAAGGCATTTAAGAGCGATTTAGTGGAGGCTTTGTCGTATGCTTATGCTGTGAATTTATTACTTTCGCCATTTACCTTCATTGAGATGAGAAGCTGAGCTGGTTTAGTGTTCAGGTGCAGTTCAGTGATGTGATTGTTCCCGTGCTTGATTTAGTCCTGTGATTTGGTAGGTACACGTGTTAAATATAGTATAAGGCAGCTGGCATACTAATCGGCTAGGTTGGGCTTATCGGCCTGATAATATAGGCTATCATTAATTGCTCCCTCTTTGCGATGCTTGGGTATCGCCACGCATCCGCTGTTTAGTAGGGTTCAAACCGTTATTTATGAGCTGAAATGCATTTACAAGCAATTTAAAGGAAGTTTCAGTGCATTCCTATGTTGTAAATGTATTACTTTTGCTATTTACCTTCATTCAGAAACTGATTTAGTTTACTGCTTTTGTATGAGAGCGTGTTCCTTTCCATGGTTTTGCTTTCTGTCGATTGATTTGGCTTGCATTAAACTGGTTAAGATGTTTCGAGTTGCAGTCAATTTTAGTCTTTTTTTACTATTTTGCAATTATATTTTCTTATCCCATTAAATTATGGGATTCTGACAAGTATCGTGTCTCTTTAATCAGTGAGCAGGATGACTATGAAGTTGTCAGGAAAGTTGGTAGAGGAAAATACAGTGAAGTCTTTGAGGGCATCAATGTTAACAACAATGAGAAATGCATCATTAAGATCCTCAAGCCTGTGAAGAAGAAGAAGGTAGACCATGGTTCCTATTGCTTCTTCTTTATAGTTATCCGCTGGACCTACTATTTTAGCTATATCATGTTACTGTTTGTATAAATTTTGGTGGCCTTCTTGTTGAGATTTTAACCTACAACTCTCATGTTGGTGCAGATCAAAAGGGAAATTAAAATTCTTCAGAATCTTTGTGGAGGCCCTAATATTGTCAAGCTGCTTGATATTGTTAGAGACCAGCATTCAAAAACACCTAGCTTGATCTTTGAATATGTCAACAACACTGATTTTAAAGTGCTGTACCCAACACTGACAGATTATGATATTCGCTACTACATTTATGAATTACTCAAGGTTTGTATCTTTCACATATTTTTGTTGTGTTATAAGCAGCTAATACATTTTCTTCTCTAAAGAAGTCTTGGTAACCTCAAGTTGCTTTGTACTAAAGGCTGGGCCATTTTTATTTGTGTAAGGAAGTATTGGTAACTTAGAATTAGCTATATATCCACTGTTCAATTCCAACATGCACATAGTTTTTGGGGTCCATTATGAAGGCATGTATATGTTAGCAAGGAAATGATAACTCCTATACATATGTAACAATGACCACTCTAAGTTACCTTCTATCGGATTACCAATTACAATTAAAATGTAGTATGTGTATGCCTGGCTACGGTTATCTCACTGTTTCTGTTTTGTGGACACAGGCATTGGACTACTGCCATTCGCAAGGTATAATGCACCGGGATGTGAAGCCTCACAATGTTATGATAGATCATGAGCTTCGTAAACTCCGCCTGATAGATTGGGGCCTCGCTGAATTCTATCATCCTGGCAAGGAATATAATGTCCGTGTTGCATCCAGGTAGCTGCAGATAAAACTTCAAAATTCTATTGCTGGTTCAATATTATTGTAATGACAACAACATAACCTTTTTCAGACTGGAATTTTGAGTTGCAATTAGTGAGACTAATATACTTAATGCGCCATTATTTCGTCTGCCTTAATTATTTGGCTAAATTGCAGTTGATTTGAACTCGCGCTTTTGTGACTTGGGGTTCGTTCCTGCACATTCTTGTATTCAGCAACCACATAGATTAAGACCATTGTGATATATGCTATTTATATTACTGTACTATATGCCTTCTGTTGTCACAGAATGAATGAATTCCTATTGTGAATCATATGGCCACTTGTCTCACATGACTCTGTATACTTTCCATATTCTCTCTTCGACTCCACCGTTTCTTTCTCAAAATTCTGTTGTTCTCAACTGGAATTTAGGTACTTCAAGGGACCTGAGCTTCTTGTTGACTTGCAAGATTATGACTACTCTTTGGACATGTGGAGTCTTGGCTGCATGTTTGCCGGAATGGTACTGTTTGCATGATCATTCTATACCTATTTAGTGTTCATAGCTTCATTATATATGTCAGATGATTTATTTGAAATAACTGATATTTATTGTTAATCATATGCTGCCACTGCAGATTTTCCGTAAGGAACCATTTTTCTATGGCCATGACAACCACGATCAGCTTGTTAAGATTGCCAAGGTAGTAATTCACTGTCTTTTCATTTAACTATCTATGTTGCTGCATGTGATGATTTAACTTCTTGCTATGTTGTTGGTTATATCCGCTGTCATTTTGTATCATGAGATCACTTAGTGCTGCTATATCCGCAGAACATTTTGGAGTATCAGCACTGATTATTTCCACATTCCTTTATTACAGGTACTTGGAACAGATGGGCTGAATGCTTATTTGAACAAGTACAGAATTGAGCTTGACCCTCAGCTTGAAGCCCTTGTTGGAAGGTATAGTACACCACCACTCACCAGTCCTTTGATGCAACATAATTTATGTGAAGCGAAGTACAAATACATTCTATTTTGGGATGCAGGCATAGCAGGAAACCCTGGTCAAAGTTTATTAATGCAGATAACCAACACCTAGTATCTCCTGAGGTGTGTGCAGCTCTTGCATTCGAAATTTACCTAGCTAGCCTTAGTTCTTGCCTCTTAACTTGATTTCTTTGTTTATCTGTAGGCCATAGATTTCCTCGACAAGCTTCTGCGTTATGACCACCAGGACAGGCTTACTGCACGTGAAGCAATGGTAAGTGTGCCCCTGTGCTAATTTTGGTGGCATAAGTAATGTGGCAACTCAAATGTAACTGTGGCAGCTCACTATTCTAAACATCCCATGTGACATTTTACTAGTCTATCATCACTGAAATAAACTCAGTTGCGTGGTATTTTTGTTTTGCTCATTTTAGTTTCTGAGCCAGATCTTTTGCACACAAGCTTTGTAAGATCTAACTCATTTACTTGAATGTTTCATAATATGCTGCCAAGTCTTTCCTTTTTGACAACATGAAGTCTTTACTTTTTGACAATATGCATGCATCTACTCTTGCAGGCACACCCATACTTTCAACAAGTGAGAGCTGCAGAGAACAGCAGGACACGCGCATAGCAGGCAGGAGGAAAGATGCGCTAACTGGTCATCAACTGCACTCAGATGGAACTGTGCTCTATCGGTGACTTCAGTCATATGTATGAAACTTGGGTCACTTGGCAGAAGCAGACAATTGCTAAGGAGCCTCTGTTGTAGCCTGGCCGCGATGAGAAGGAACGCGAATTATTCTGAGTTGTGAGCTTGAGATGTGATTGCGAACATTATTCATGTAAGGTGTTTGTCATAAAAGGCTATCGGTCCGCTTGACTGTACTATTGTATTATTGAGCTTGTAAAGAATATCCATCTTTTGTTGAATGAATTCACATCGAGCACTCGTCTGTTTCATCGCATTATTACATTACGAAATGTCTTTCCTGGTACTCAACTCACAAGGTTCCTTGCTGCCGCCAGCAACACAGATAATTTTGGCTTCAGTATACTTGAGAGGCGCGACTTGTCATTTCTCCGTTCATAAGTTGTAGTGACAGCATACTGTTTTTTTACAACCAGTCTGATATACGCTGATTAGAGCCACAAGGAGAATTGATGCTAAAATCGATTGCCCGGTGTGTCATGGTCCCACCAGACCCCCACCAAATTCACACCACAGAACACAGTGAAAATATTGAGCAAGCTCAGGCATCACAAATCCACGCAGAAGCAATGTTGTAGCAAGCGATTACATATTTAGATGGGGCAACACAACCGAAGCAGCAGGTGCAACAGCAGTTCAGACCCATAATAATACATAGGACAACCAGTCATTGCATACACGATGCTGATGATGACATGACACTACTAGTGGATCACGACAGTTTCTCTCTTGTGTTGTTTCAATAGCGAGCATATGCCTCTTCTTGTCAGAGCAGGCATATGCTGCTGCTTACTAGTTCTTGAGGTGGGGGAAGCACTGGACGAGGTCATTCTTGGGATGCCTCGCTTCTGCGTGTTCTTTGCACTTGGCCTCAGAGGTGGTGCAGATGAAAGTCTGCATGCAGATCTTGCACTGCAAGGAAGAAATTTCAAGGTGATCAGCGCGCAATGGGATACTTTTCTTCCTTCATGGGTTTTTCACAAAAATATTGTATGGAAATCCTCATATGTCAGTTAACCAAATTATACAGTAGATGCCCACCTCGGTATTTTCAAGAGCTATCTGAACACAAAATTACCAAACATTCATTACGAGTTTCCAGAGTGCTGAGGTGTTAAGAAATAAGTAAACAAAGGTTTCCTCATTCCTCTAGTCGCCTTTACATCACTGTCATGGCTAATCAAAGTTGGGGGCCAGGTTGCGTTGTCCCTGAGCAAAAGGCTCAACCATCATCACTGGGCATTGATGTGACACCGCTAAGCAAAAGGAGGTTTGATGGCACTGAAGGAAATCGAATCAATGTGTGCAGCATGGGTGTTATTGATAGCATCTGTCTCCTGAATGCTGATGATAGCTAAGCTGATATGTTAAGGTCAGCAACCGACAATCTAACAATGTTTGCAGCAAAGGCTTTCTGGGGGTGTTAGAAAACCCATCGGTTGGGCACAGCAGAGGCTGTCAATCCCCAACGATGAAGCCAGCAGAGAACCCAAGACACAGATGTATCTTAAATCTCCCTCCTCTGCAGTGAAGAGATGAATTCCTAGAATAGAAATCAAATGCAGCTATAGATATTCCACAGGTTGCAGGCAGAGCTGGTAGCGTGGGAGTAGAAAAGGAAACAAGCAAGGTATCGTGCTTTACTTATCACGCACATGATAGCAGAGCATGTAAGGGGCTAACGAGTTGAATACAGGCGATGCTAATTGGTGGTGAGATGAGTGGATCTGCGCGCAACGAAGTGGGGATCGTAGGCTACTAGAACCGAAGCAGTCGTAAAGCAGAGTCTATCTAATAAGGCTCTTTTCTCTTGGTCTTGAGTTGGTCTACAATTGGAGCACCAATCGAATGAAATGAAATGAAATCAAATCAAATCAAAATGAAAGGAAATCGATCGATCCAGCCGTCGGGATTGCACGTCAGATCGGCGGGGTGCAAGGGCAACCGAGGAGGGGGGACGCACCTGGATGTTCATGGCCTTCTTGTTGGCCTCGAGCTGGCTGCCTGCAGAGCAATTGAGTTGTTGTTAGATCGATTTGGACCATGGATGGATGGATGGAGACGGCGGGCGGGCGAATCGATCCGGACGCATACGAAGGGAAAGAAAAGGGGAAGGGGATGGATCTGATGATGGGATGTTATGGTCTTACCCTTGGCGCCCTTGTTCTTCTCGGCGTTCCTCTCGCGGGCCATCTTGGACTTCTGGCCGTTGCCGCCGCCCATGGCTGGTGCTGCTGCTGCTGCTTCTTGCGGGGAGGGGTGAACACAGAGGAAGAAGAAGAAAGAAAGCACAAGAAGCCGCGGCGGCCGATGCGATGCGACGCGTTTAATACACGCAGGCAGCGCTGCTCTCCAGACAGGCAGAGGTTGCTGCTGCTGACCAAGTCGTCGTCGTCGATTCGTCCCCATCTGTACTACTACTGTCTGGGCCGTCCATCCGTTCTTGGGTTGGGCCGCGGTAGCAGACGTCATTGTTTGCAGTGCAGCGCCGTTGACGACCCACCACGCAAGAACCTTCTCGAGTCTCTCTCTCGCTACTTCACAGCCGGAGACGAGATTACTACGTGCGGTGCGGTAAGTTTTCTTTTTTATTTCAAAGACGGCACGCTTAGGCTGGTCGCAGTGGAACGTCTCCTCTATGCCACGTAGGAGGTTTTAAGAGAGTGAACCCTCGCAGCGGCGTCCGCTACGCGCTCCGCTCTCCTCCACACCAGGAGGATTCACCGGACCTCCTCTACGACGCCATCGTGGCCGCGGGGCCCAACCACTATGCAGCCTCCCGGCGCTCGCGCTTGCCGTCCCGCCGCTGACTGCTGCGGACTCGATGCGCCGTCGCCCGCTGCTCGTGCTCGCCGTCGCCACACCCGCGAAGGGAGGGAGGCCCACCGCGAGCAGCCGCGCAACTCCTCGCATCCCGCTCCGCTCGGCCGCCACGCTTCGCCAGCCCCAGCGGCGGACGACGAGCAGCAACAAGAGCAAGTCGTCGAGGGAGAGGAAGTCGAGGTGGGCGCAGGATGGGCCCCGCGAGGCTGTTGCCGGCGAGGGAGAGGAAGTCGAGGTGGTGGATGCTTCGGAGCTTTGTGAGGCCACCGGCGGCAGCGTTGAGGAGTGGGCTGGCGAGGTCGTTGCCGCCGAGGTTGAGAAGGGTGTATAGAGGAGAAACGAGTGCGAGACAAATTGGTATAGACGAAGGAATCTTGATGACTGGGATAGAATATTCTGTTTAGGGGAACCAAATAGTGGAAAACGAGTGCGGATAGCCTTACACTTTCCGCACTCAAGCTAAAAAAATTATTTTTCTCCCACATTTGTTCTGCTCTATATTGACCCCTCTATATCTCAAATAACATCCACAAATTATTTTTTACTTTTTCTCCTTCTCTCCCTCCACCCGGCCACCTCCACCTCCCCTCTGCACCCGGCCTCCTCCCCTCCGCGGCTCCCCCGCCCCACTGCCGTCACCACCCGTCGCCGCCACCAAGCTCCCGGAGGCCGTGGAGGCCGGTGAAGCGCGCTGTCCCCACCGCGGATACGCTGCCTGCCCTCCTCCACTCAGGCGACGGTGACAGCGGTAAGCAGGCGCCACGGCCAAAGCAACGACGAGCAGCCTTATTACTCACTGATATATACTCCGTACAGTAGGTGTTGCTGCATTAATTCTTAATCGCTAAGCTTAGATCTCTATTCGACCTGTCCATTTTGTACATACGTTAAGAAAAAATAACAAAGCCTCGACGACATACCAGGGGAAAAAAAACAAGCCCATTCTCAGGATTAATGCATGTCACTGTACCAGCAGGGTCCAGAGGTATCGAAAAAGTCTCCATGTTGTAACGAGTATCCTGGTAGATAGGCCTGCTAATGGGTCAGGTCCTAGCGGGTTTTATGGGTTGGGTTTTAATATGGGTTGTGTTTGGATGGGTTAAAATGGATTGTATCAATGAGTGGGGTGGGTCTAGTGTAAATGTGGGTCGGTGTGGGTTGAAATGGGTTAAAATGGGTCGTATCTTTAATGGAGTTTACATGTTTAGGTACCACGTCAGGAGTCGGACCCTAAAATTAAAATCTCGCGTTCACACTATAAAATTTTAGTAAAATTGACTGAAATTTTTGGAGATGACTCGGTATGATAAGCAGCAACTCTGTGCAAAGTAGCGTGACTAGACCTAGAGGTGGGCCCCACGTCAGCAGTCGGACCCTAAATCTAAAACCTCGCGTTCACACTATAAAATTTTAGCCAAATTGACTGAAATTTGTTGGCAATGCTCAAGATCATAATCATCAACTTTCTACAAAGTATGGTGATAGATCTAATATATGGGCCCCACTTCAAGAGTAAGACCCCAAACTAAGACCCATGGGTATTTCATGGGCGTTGACCTTAGGGTGCAGATGTATCTAATAGGTTGGGGTGGGGCGGGTTCACTAGCTAGATTTTTGGGTTGGGTTGGATTGGGTTGGCGCATATAACTAGCTAGCAATGGGGCGGGGTGGGTTTGGGAGCGGGTCTTGACCACAGGCCTACTAGTAGACTTGAGATATCTTTATGGCTCTGAGGTCGTATTTGACACTTTGTACGTAGCACTACAGGTGAAATAGCGACGGATCATGTATATACTTGATTACGCGTGTGTGTGTGGGCCATGGGGATGGTTCTCGTGCTAAAATGAATCTTTTCATTGCCTGCAAAAAAAAAAATCTTTTCATTGACATAGGTTTTCCTTTCGTGTTATTATAAGTTGAACTGTACTAGGTTGTTAGTCGCAGAGCATTGCGTTGAACTCTGCTTTTGACACTCTTTTCTTGAGAATACTTTTCCTCTCTCTAGAAAACATAGTTATTCCTTCCACCACTAAAGAAGATGATATTCCTTCATTTTGGACCAAAGATGTAAATAATTTGGAGTTGCACTGGCTAACAAGATATATAATCGTCACATGCATACTAGAGTAAATCGATCACATGTACCAGTGCATGTTACAGTTACATAACAAATTAAGCAGAATGCTAGCAGTACTATAATATGGGGTGGATGCTGTCTGTCTCCATCCAAATGCTCGCATTGGATATCATAACCACATAGAAGCAATATTGTAGCACAACAGGCGATTACATAATACATACATACATAGGACTACCAGTCATTTGCATTGCATACAAGATGCTGATGATGACATTACTAGTGGATCACGACAGTTTCTCATCTCTTATGTTGTTATGATAATGAGCATATGCATGCCTCTTCTTGTCAGAGAAGGCATATATATGCCGCTGCTTACTAGTTCTGCTTATACTACTTCTTGAGGTAAGTGGTCGTTCTTGCACTGGGATCAGATCACTGCAAGGAAAGAGGTCGCTCTTTGCACTTGGCCTCAGAGGTCAGTGGTGCATTGGGATCAACAATGAGGAATAGATCGACTGTACCTGTTGCGAAGTTGGGAGGATCGACAACGAGGAATAAGATCAACTATTTTACCAACATTAAGCAGTATCTAATTTCTCAAAAATTGCACCAGACCAAGCATCTGAAAAAAAAGATCATGCATGCTTCCAAAATTAAAGGTTCTTCCGCTCCCTCACTAGTCTAAGGGCAGTTCCAACCCTCCATGTCAGCCGGTTTCCATAGCATTTAATAGAGTACCATATCAGCAAGAAAGATGATGTGGCAGCACAATAAACGAAGAGAGAGCTAAAACCCAAGACAGAGAAAAAACCCAAGACATCGTTTCTCAGTTGAGAAACTGGGTCGACTCGGCAACCAATGTGCGTAGACACGGGTAATTCCGCGTTGGGGGAGCCTGGGCGTTTCTTCCTCATTCCCTCTGTGGGCCCCAACATCGGAATGAGCAACGCCATGGCCGCCGGGACCATCAACCTCGCCGCGGCCGCGACACGCCTCGATCTCGACATGGCCGCGCCGCCTGGACCTCACCCCTGACCTCAACGCGCCTCCTGCCGGCTGCCATGTGCCCTTTGGACCCACGATGTAGAGCTTGGCCATGGAAGCACGGAGGACCTCGACAATGGCGTGAGCAGCGAACATCCGCACGCAGAGTCGCCGCGAGCTCCACTGCTTGTGCTCTGGGAGCTTCACTGTCTCGCAGCAGGCTCAGCACACGGTCTGCTTCCAGTTCCCCACCACGCCGAGCCAGCTCGCCGGCCGCAAGCTCCGCCACCTGCTCGCTCCCGTGCCGCGTCGGCCGCGAGCTCCGCACGCGCCACCTGCGAGCTAGCAGTCCGCACGCGCGCCCGCGGGCTCACCGGCACTACCGTGCTCCGTGCGCCCCAACAGCCGAAGGCCTGAAGCCATGGATGAACTCGATGCTCCGGAGCTGATTGCTTTTTTCAATGCCGTAAGAACTATTGCTGGATTGCGTTAAATTGCTTCTTACCTCCTGCTCCGTGCTACAAATTGGCAACCAAGCAGACGTACTCCTCTCTTTGTTTGCCTCCACCAAGCTAGCAACGGATAAGAAATTGATGGTAGGCAAGCATCGGAGCCGGAGGGAGAGAGGTGAAAGAAAGGAAGGACAGAGGAAGAGGACAACTCGAGAGTACAAAATTTATTATGGACCCACGTGAAGACTCTGTGAGTTGGGTCTATAGTTTCTATAAACTTTCTATTGCTGATACGGCACTGTAGAAACTATCTATAGACCTAATGGGTTGGAACTGCCCTAATGGAACAAAAGGTTAACCTAAACTCTCATTGTTCTTATGCAATTATTTCCTGTAAAATTATTGTTTCTTACCTTGTTTCATTTGAGTTCATCCTTGCAAGGAACAGCATATATAGCTCCTGCATACTTACAGTGACGAAAAGATACCAGATTTTTATATCCAACTCCCATCTCATGGTCCAAACACAACATAGCTACCAGATACATTTTCAATTTGTATGTAGCTCTTGTATCCCACGACTTAATAAGAAGAAATTCGCTAAGATACAAGATTTTCTTATTAGACAACTAAATCCAAGTGAAAGAGGTGTCCACAACCACAGCTGAACTCAATCAGTAGCCTGTTACATGCTCTAATGCATCTACTAGGATGGAAAGGTGTAGCCATACCAAAATGACGAGGAGTTCGGCAAGCCAACCAAAATGATTTCTACAGCAGACAATGTATCTATGGCCGGTACACACGTAACGGATGGACTTGTGCTTGAAAGATTGGAGCCGTTGCAGCAGGTTATTATCGTCATGGCTGCAGTGGATCTCCAAGCCAGTGAGCACAACAAACTCATCACCATCAGCCACAACCCAGTCAGAAAAGTAGCCTGCGTTTTCCTCTGCACTGGTGTTGGGTGCTACTACTTTGAATACCTTGGCAATGCAAAACCTGCCTGCACCCAGGCTGAGGATGCTGGCCCTAGTTGCCATCCATTCCTTGGGCATCTGATCTTGCCATACCTGATGCAGAACTGGTGGTTGGTTGGCCATGGCAGAGAGGCCTGACATCGCACACAGGTGGTGGTGGCTGCCGAGGGAGAAGCCCAACCAGAGCTTGAGCTCGGGAGAGTACTCAGCTCTGCCATCAAAGGGCAGCACCCAGTTGCCAGCATGACTCCATTCACCACTCACCGTGTCAAAGCAGTATGTGCCAATGGCCTCTGTGGCTGATGACAAGCAGATGCCGCGGCCGCCGTCCACCACCTTGTAGGAGCTGACGAGGGATGGTTTGTACTGAGGAGAGTAAACAAAGGGCGGCAATGGAAGTGACTGCCAGTACCAGCCCTGAAAGGGACTCGAAGCGCGCACCACCCGGAGCTGACCGCGGGTGCCGAACCTGAGGACATCGAAGCTGGATAATTCAGAGTCCAGCCCTGCAGCTTCAGGGGCGTTGTGCATGATGTAGAGGTCTTCCTCCTTGGCGCCGGGCCGGGGGACGGAGACGGCGATGGGGCTGATTCCCATTGGATGCTCGAGGCTCGGTATGGTGATGGTGGAGTGCGAGTCTGCATCGTAGAGGAGGGCGCGTCCAGCCCTGTCGATGCAGAGGACCTTGCCCTCGCTGCTGCGGGGGCTGACGAGGCCGAAGAATGCCAGCCTGGGGTTGCTCCAGTTGTTGGTGGGGGTGGGTTGAAAGCTCATGCACGGCGCAGGCAACTGCGGCAGCCTCTCAGTGACTGGTGGCGCATCACCACGCCCACCAATGTTCGCCAGTGCTTCTGGCCCGGCCGACAGCACTTGCGCTTCCGCCGTTGATGGGTAGAAGAGATGCTTGGAGACGTCGAGGCGGTGCAGCGAATACATGCCGCTCCGGTAGTTCTCCGCCACGATGTTGACGAACCGACGGATCATCATCTCTACTCCAAGACTCGGATCTTCTCGATCGATATCAACCTGAAATTGACTTTCGCTTCAGATTGATTGATCTATCTATCTATCTACTCTGCTTTGCCTGTACGATCTGGCTGAATCACAAATGTAAGGGGAAAAAAGAACATATTTTTGAGGGGCCGAGACCAAGTATAGAGCAGAGCAACAACGAGAAGAAGAAGAAGATGGATCGTACCTCAGCGTGCAAGCGCGCGGATCAAGATGGTCGATTCTGAGGGAAGCCCCGCCTGGAAAGAGCGAGCGACCCCGCGACTGAAATGGAGAACGCAGGCGGCGGCGGCGGCGGCGCGTTGGAGGAGGAAGAGGAGCAGCGAGATTGGGATAAGACCTAGGTCTCCAGTCGTGCGTGGCCCTTCATTTATGGGTTTCGCTCGTCTATTTGGACCATGGGCTGCATACTTGTGTTGTACCAACCATCATTTCATTTCCTACCAAGGCAACAAATCTTCTTGTGTTCTTGACAAGCTCAACAGGAGCACATTCACGGGCAGCAGAGTTTTGTTGTTTGGCCCTCAATATCTACAATGAGAGAGAGAGAGAGAGAGAGCACGGATACATCTTCTCGAGAACATGATCTTTGGATGCGATGACCTTACAAAGGATTTAATTCGACTCATTCTGCTGAAGGGCTCTTCTTGCAAGTCTTGCCAGGTCACCACCCCTCCCGTGTGCTTCCAAGACATCCTCTCTGTCTTTCAATGCACAATGGTTAAAAAAATAACTATGAATGGCCGTCAATCTGTTAAGGAAAAGAGAAATAACAATTGTACGAAAATGCTGTTAAAAGAACAGGAAGAAATGAAATAACATGTGGTCGTCCAGTAAAAGCACTTGAGATCAACTGAACAAATTGAAAACCTTTTTTATTGAACCTCTCTGTTGGGGCATAAAAATTTGTAGGACAGAAAGATTGAAAAGACAAAGGATTTATAGAAAGAGCACACACCTTTATTGTAAAGCCACCTGAAAGTAAATAATGTAGATCTAAACACGTCACTTTTGGGAGTTCTTTATCTTCTTGCATTTGGAGATTTAGTTTAGATCATCATGGTAAGTTGATGCTTTCTTCCCTTATTTCAGTGTTATTTCAGATTAGCTAAAAAGAAAAGCACATCCAAAAATAAAAATAAAAATTATACTTAAATGAGCACAAACTAAATGCATAAGAACTTCAGGCATCCACATGGTGGTGTCGCCTTCAACAGATCTAACAGCGGTTGGATGGTTCCACCATCCCAAATTGAGTGGAGAAGTGTAGCTCAGTGAGCCTAATAGCATGCAGTCAAGGAAAGTAGTCAGATTAAGGGAGAATATAATGCATTCCACCTTGTTGGCATTTATGAGCAGGTCCCTGGGCACAGCGCAGACCTTAGTTGAGCAAAGTTCTTTTTGCCCATTTGTCAGAGTATATACCAAGTACTATAGATGCAATTCGGCATGGAAGGTGACATAAATGGTTGAGTGAAAACAGTACTTACCAATATGAAATATGGCGTGAAATAACTGAAGAACAAAGAAATTCAACTAAAGTTGATGCTTTGTAGTGATAATCTGAAGCTTAACTTGCACAAAGCTACTGATTACATGATGTCAATATATAGAGGTCTATTTGCTGGGTAACCAAATACTCAACAGATAGATATTTCTTCATATAATAAATGCATGATGTGCATACTATCAATTGCCTTAGTATTTTATCCAAGATGTGTGCACCTCTAGCACCAGAGACAACAAAACAAGGTATAAAATAAACAAATACATTTATTTTAAAGTTTGGATGCATCTGTAATGCTACAAATAAGTTTCCCTGGAAGATACTTCAGAGAGCTATGCGAAACTTGTAAGAGTATTCACAATCAAAGCACACCTTGTAATACAAAGCAAATTAAATTTTTGGAAAATAAGTTGATAGTTGTCCTGGGCAGTAAAAGTGCATGAAAACATAGGCCTATTAGTTGTTATAAGATATGTAAGAGAATGTATTAACTGGAAAACAGGAAGAGAGTGGTATTTTCTAGAACAAGATGTAATTAAGATATGTAGAAGAGAAGCAGGGAAATTTCAAATACATGTACTGCCTGTTAAGTGTATGTGCTGATTCAACTTGATTCTTTAGTACAAAATACTTAATGCAGTGTTGTACATACACTAATTATTTAGTACAGAATACTGAACCTGCATTACCTGTACAGATATCTATAGGTGCTATATACATGTATCTTTGTACTGAACCTGCATTGACTGCACAGATATCTTTGTATATTCAGTATATAGAAATATTCTCATTACTAAAAAGCAATTGCAGAGGTTAAGCAATTAATAAACACATCACCCTTATCACTAATACGCTTCCAAAAAGATATGCATTACAAACGAAGGAAGTGTAATTCCTAAATCAAATGGGCAATTAGATGACACATAATTTGCAGCACACGGTATACGCTGTCAAGAAAAAGGGAATAAGAAGGTAGGGAGAACTCACCGAGCAATAGCAGTACATGGAGCATCTTCAGCAGGAACAACACACCGATTGGTAATCCACAAAACGCTGTCATAACAAATAAGGGAAAGAACATTATGAAAGGTTCATCTGAGTAAAGCATGAGCTGAATATTAAGTGTCCTACCCAAAAGCAATTAGCTGTACAGCTTAAACTCTCAAACGACTAAAAAGTGATTGGACAAAAGGGGGAGCACCGAGCACGGCAAACTTACCAAATAAGCCATGAATTGTAAATTCTAACCATTAATGTAACTGCAGCAGAGAAGTGCAGTCTGCCTGATATGTAACGCAATTACGCCACTACACCACTGGGATGCGGCGGCGGCGGCGGACCGCGGGCAAGGTGGAGTACGGGCGAGGGCCGGATCCGGTCATCCCACTACACTACTGGGATGTGGCGGCGGCGGACCGCGGGCGAGGGAGGGACGGTTGCGGCGCGGGTGTGGTGGCGTGGAGGAGAGCGTGGGCGAGGGCGGCGGCGGCGACGGGGAGGGGCGGGGGAAACGCGAGGAGGTGGAGGACGTGAGCGGGCGAGGTCGTCGCGGCGGCGGCGGAGGGGGCTTGCGGCCGGGCGGGGTTCAGGAGGGAGAGCGAGCCGCAACGGAGGAGGCGGAGGGGGCTTGCGTCGGGGTTCAGGAGGGGGAGCGAGAAAGGAAAGCGGACGGGCATCGCACGGGGCGGACGAAGGGGAGGGTGAACCGACGGTCGCACGGTCGCGGTTTCCCGGTACACTTTTATTAGTAGAGATATTCTACTCCCATGCGTACGTAAATGCTTACTCCCTCCTTCCACGTTTATAAGGCGCACACGCAAAACGAGATTCAAACTTTACGATGTTTGACCGATAATTTATCCATCGATTTTTTTCATTTTGTTATATAAATTTGACATGGTTGGATTTGTAATCAAAGGTACTTTCCAATGAGTATAAATTCATAACCATAACTAATATAATATAAAAAAAATGAATAGTCAAAGTATGATTTATGAGACCGTGTCATGTTATCTCATGCCTTATAAACGTGGAAGGAGGAAGAAGTTGTTATTAATCCACATCACCGCACGATATTTACGCCCAGATCGATCGTCCGGGCACTACTTATTTGCGCCCAAATCAAACATTCGGACGATAGTGCTACCGAATCGGACTGAATCGGAAAAGACCAAATTCAGTGGTTGAATCGGAAAAGGCCGACAGATGGCAGGGTTACTCCGCCACTGATGGGCAGGGTGCTCCAACCGGGTTAATTGGCAAATACGGCCATCGATTGGTTCAGAGCAGTAGCATTCACTCAAAATGCTTAACGAATAGTTAGTGTCACAGCAGACAACACACGAATACAAATCCACACGGAAAATATAAAAAGAATCCATCAGATATAAGCTGAAGGGATAAAAATACTATTGATTTCATTTCTGTGCTACAAATCTAACCTGTGCTACAAATCTGTCCCAGCTCAACAATCTAAGAGATCACAAGCTGGAATTCTGGAATGCCAAATCTCTAACTCTACTGTCCATCGTAACAGACAACTAACCTTTATACACATTAACTTTCGCATTCTGTTGAGCATTTTTCTAAGTATATTATGTTTCACTCTTTCCTTTCAAAACTTCCATGAACAAGTTCCTGGCCTCTTGTAAAAAACAAAGTTTTCACTCCCAAATTTCTAATCCTTGTGAATAGGGAGTAGATATGAATATGGAAACGAACACCTCCCATTTCCACTTAACCTGACGACATCATCAAAAAGGATGACAAGCAATCATATGTTTAATTTAGACAACTAAACAAGAGTGCAAACAGGGGTCCATACATCATCACATCTTAGGTTGTCCAGTAGTCTCTTACAAGCTAGCTAGCAATGCATGCACTAGGAAAGAAATTCATGAGAATATAAGGACAACCGAAACGATTTAGAGCACACACGTACTCCATGCTGATTTAGACAGCAAAACCTGAGTGCAAACAGGGCTCCATAAACATCCTAGTAGGTTGTCCAGCAGCCTCCTACAAGCTAGCTACCAATGCATCCACTATCATCACTAAGAAAGAAATGCATGAGAAAATTGAACAACCGAAACGATTTACAGCACCCACTCGATGCCGTCCTCCATGAACTTGTAAAGAATGGACTTGTGCTTAAATATCTTGGGCCTTTCTAGGTTACTGTCATCCTGATCAGCACCGCTGCTACAGATCTCAATGCCAGTGAGGACAGCAAGCTCACTCCCAACAACATCCCAGTCATCATCCGAGTCGCCAGCTGATTCTGGTGTGTAGTGCTCAACTCCAAAGAGTTTAACGATGCAAAACCTGCCTGCACCCAGGTTGATGAGGTTGATCCTTGTTGCCAACCACGTCTCTGGCACATCAAGATCGCGCCAAACACACTGCAGCTTGGGTGGCCGGTCCATTGCCATGGAAGAGAGCACTGACGTCCCAACGGGATCTACCAAGGGAAAAGCCGAGCCAGAGCTTCAGCTCAGGGATGTACTCAGCTCGGCCGTAAAAGGGCAGCACCCAGTCACCAGCTTGCTTCCATTTGCTTTCGACTGTGTCAAAGCAGTATGTGCCAATTCCGTCTGCACCGGATGAGATGCAGATGGCGCAGCCTTGGTCGACCACCGTGTATGAGCGTATGAAGTTGGGTTCATACCGGGGGTCACGGAGGAAGGGAGGTTGTGGAAGATTCCGCCAGGTCGGATCGCCATGGGAGCCCAATCTGCTGAGGACGTCGAAGCAGGGGTAGCCCGGCTCGGGGACGCTGTGCATGATGTAGAGGTCTTCCTCCTTGGCGCCGGGCCGGGGGACGGAGACGGTGACGGGGCTGATTCCCTTTGGATGCTTGAGGCGCGGCATGGTGAAGGTGGACTGCGAGTCTGCATCGTAGAGGAGGGCGTGTCCAGCCCTGTCGATGCAGAGGACCTTGCCCTCGCTGCTGCGGGGGCTGACGAGGCCGAAGAATGCCAGCCTGGGGTTGCTCCAGTTGTTGGTGGGGGTGGGTTGAAAGCTCATGCACGGCGCAGGCAACTGCGGCAGCCTCTCAGTGACTGGTGGCGCATCACCACGCCCACCAATGTTCGCCAGTGCTTCTGGCCCGGCCGACAGCACTTGCGCTTCCGCCGTTGATGGGTAGAAGAGATGCTTGGAGACGTCGAGGCGGTGCAGCGAATACATGCCGCTCCGGTAGTTCTCCGCCACGAGGTTGACGAACCGACGACGGATCGCCATCTCCACACTCCAAGACTCGGCGACTGCAATGGAGAACACAGGCGGCGGCGGCGGCGGCGCGCGTTGGAGGAGGAAGAGGAGCAGCGAGATGGAGATTGGGTTTCTATTTGGACCCATGGGCTGCATGCTTGCAGGCTTTTCGTGGGCCGCGAAAGCAACATAATAACAAAACCAATTCCAACCATTTTAAACTTAGGCTACGCATTATTTTTATTTTGTTATTTTCGTGCGTGCTTGAATCTTTGATAGCATGGAGTTAATAACCATTCACACAGGGCAAATTAATCACACGCGCCAGTACATGTTACATTTACAAAAGAAAGCAGAACGCTGAAATAGTACAAGTTACTTTTTTAAAAAAATTGAACATCGTCTATCAGTACTGATATATGCTCAGTTGGATACAAACCACATCTGTAACACCAGATGATCAGGCTGAGGAATTTCATATGAAAAGAGTTACTATTGACAGTGCTGATGTTGTTGTACTAGAATTGCATACATATCGTGAAAATTCATGGACAGCAGTTCACTTTCTTCAGCCTGACGTAAAAGGAAATCCATCAGCACTCTTCATTCAGTCTGAAAAAAGGATGTAAGGATCTGCTTTTGCTGAGTCATTCGCATCTAACGCTTTTTCACTGTATGTAATTCTTCAGAATAAGGGCAGAATAGGTGCCTTATTCAACACCTGCTGCCATTCAGAGTCTGAATTGATGATAATCTTGATTACCTGGGATGCTGACCCATTTGAGCTGGAGGTGCACGACGCCGGTGTCGACGTTCCTGAGCTTGAGGAGCAGGTCCTGCACGACCTGGCCGTTCTCCCAGATGATGTGGCTCTCGTCGGCGAGGCAGCAGTGCTTGCCGGGGCGCACGGTGCGGACCACGGTGCCGCTGCGGATGTCCTCCAGGTCCATCTGGATGATCTGCATCAGCGCCTCGATGTCGAACTCCGCATCGCCCATGTGGTCGTCCTTGCTGAAGGTGTCCTTGTCGAAGACCTGCTGTTGTGTTCGTTTCCATCAATCACACGGTCAGCTCAGATGACTGGAATTCAATTCTTCAGAAGCATACTGTATTGATCGCTCTTGATTGTTCGTTTTTCTGAACGAACTGTATTGAGTGCAAGATCGATGCTCACTAGCTTGATGGGTGCTGTTGCGTCCATGACAGCCAAGGTCAGGTCCTCGTTCCAGACCGGGTTCACCGTCTTCTTCATCACGCCTGTCTTCAGTTTCTTATGATCGAAGAGATAACATGACAAGCAAGCCCAAGAAATTAAATCAGACAAACAATGCTTGTTTAAGAAAATCAATCGACCAAACAAATCAGGTAACACTTTGCAAATACCTGGCCGTCCAAGCTGATCACAACATAGGGGTCACTGCCCTTTGCATCGCAGCTAACAAGGTTCACCCCTCGCAGCACGCGCACGGACAGGAAGCCCGGCGGCGTAGACATCTTTTGAAGCTTCTTCTTCTTGTTGTTCTTCACCACCTCGATCAGCCTGCTGAATCGACCCTGGAGGATTGAGTGAGCGAGATGTGGATGGAAGAAACGATCATACACTAATGGAGATGTCCTCTACGAACCATCCAACAGGCATTCAGATTCAGCTACCATGCATGCATATGGCATGCAGTCCGGCTTTCACTGACGAACTTGATAGGTGTACAAGCTCCTAGCCCCAGGCTTTCATGATTTGACCGTGTCTTCTGGGATCTATATCTGGAAAGGAGATCCGATCTGGCATGCTGAGCGAATGTACTGCACAACACCATGCACCTAAAAATCTTGGTGACAAAAAAAAAAGTGGTGGTCTGCATGCCAAAAATGGACGCATGGGCCTTTAATCGGGCCTGTGCTGCGGCGGCCCGTTATCCTCCCCCCCCCCCACCGTTGGAAGCGGGCGGTACTCGCTGCTCTGTGAAGAGAGCCTCAACGCTTTGCCCGCCGCTCTAGGTGATGGGCCGCCAAGAGCCTTCGCCAAGGCGTCCGCAGCCCAGCTATACGCAACTTGGGACGGGCGGGCCGCCGCCAAGTGCAGCCGCAGAGACCCAGGCCCATTCGCCACACAAGGCATCCACACCACCCTTTTGCCCCCGCTCGGGTAACAAGCCATCGCTAGTTGGCTCGGCGAGAGCCAGAGGGAGGACTTGGGTACTTTAGCTGGATAAAAAATGTGCTGATTGGCGAGGTGGCACTAATTAGAATTCCCTTACTTGCCGCGTAGAGCTACTTTCCCCATAGATGCAGATCCTAACTTTGCTTATTTTCTTGTAACCATGGTTTGATGTTGGTTCATGGTCGTGGCGGTAAGAAGAGGGCTTCGAGATATATGTTCCCCTGGAGTATCTACCAAGGTTAATAAAACAGAATATACATGGAATTTGCACCTTATTTGTTCTAGTGTCGTCCGAGTGATCCATATGCGATGCGAGGTAAATGGACAAACTAGCTGGGCTAAGGAATGAGACGGGCCGTAGGCTCATAGCGAGAAACGTTGCTTTCACAAGTGATGACAGTACGTTTCAACATTTTAATTTCTTCGACCAACCACAGCAAGGATTATGTGTTGTATTCGGTTTGCGCCCACCTAACAATGTTATAGGTTTGTTTATTTGGTTCTCGATTTTGTGTAGTCTATACTATAAAGAGAATTAGAATTGAAACTTTTCTCACCAACAAAAGGCCCACCCCCCACCTATACCCCCTCACAGAGGACCCACATGTCAATAAACTAGGACGACGAATTAGACTAAAACCAATTAAAGGGGGGGAACCCAAGTGTTTTCCCCCTCGAAACCCAAAACTTTTTTCACCTAAAAAAGGGCCCACCTAAATATACCCACATTTGTACCGACGTCTATACACAATTACCCCGTATCGCTAATAGATAATAAATTGGAAGCTTTCTCCATATAAATAAATGCCAACTATCTCTCTGTATACATGAAAGAGCGAATATAAAGTATTTTTAAAAGCACTTCGTACGGTTTACCATGTCCCACTAAAGTGACACTATTTTAGTACTTACATGTCATCAATAAACGTACGTGCTTCAGAATTAAGACACATATGTAGAAGAAAGTTTAGCACGCGCGTGCCGCGCGGACATTGCAACTAGTAAACCAAAAATCAAATAACCCAAAAATAATTAGGTGCTGTAGGAAACAGAATTGGGCTTAACAAATAAAAAAAAAGTTGGCCCAAAACCGGCGCCTAAGCTGCGGCGGTGCCGCACATGAGGCGTGGCCGGTTGTGGCCAAGAAGCAAACACACCCATATTTTCATTCCATCATTTGATAAAACACTACGGGAAACCAGGAGTTTGCCGAGTGCTTGTCAAAGCACAGACACTCGGCAACCTCCACGTTTGCCGAGTGCACCGGCACTCAGCAAACCGGTGGACACGTGCCATGGCCGTCAACGGTCTTTGGTGGCCGTTTGGGTTGTTAACTCTTTGCCGAGTGTCGAACAAGAGACACTCGGCAAACCCTGCTTTTGCCAACTGTACATGCCTGACACTCAGCAAAGATGTGGCACGTGCCTAACACGTGCCACGCCCACCAACGGTTGTTGGCGGCCGTTTGGACTGTTAGCTCTTTGTCGAGTGTCTCCGGTTAGACACTCGACAAATACCATACTTTTTTTACCAAACTTGAAATTCAAACTCACAAAATTTGAAAATTTTAAACATAAAAGTTTTTGGCCGGCTGAGTGTCACTTTGCCGAGTGTACGCACGTAGACAGTGACACTTGGCAAAGCCTGGAGGCTTTAAAATTCCCCCGTCCACCGCCGTCTCCTCGCCGTCCGTTAGCGCTTTTTAATGCCGAGTGCCACTTCTAACACTCGGCAAAATCTTTGCCGGTTGCCCGACGAAAAACACTCGGCAAACAAGTCTTTGCCGTCGCTTTGTTCATCGAGTCGCCTTTGCCGAGTGTTACACCCGGCAAAGGTTTTGCCGAGTGTTTTTTGGGTCAAACCCCCGGTTTTCGGTAGTGAAAGAAACGTGTTTTGTGGGTGGTATACCCATTTGGACCTACACTTAGATATGCCCTACTGGCTCCTAACTCTCGCTTGTGGAGTTATTTCTATGAGCCAATTCCCTCTGTGCCACAAAAATTATACCCAGTTTTCTCAGTGCCATAAAATTTTTCAAAGTTCCTTCAGTGCCACAGAAGTTTCAACTTATCCCTTTAATGCCATTTCATCCATTTTACCGTCTCAGGTCTGTTAAGTGGCATGAGCAAAGACAATTTTGTCCCTCCCTATACTTGACCCCACATATCAGCAATCAGCGTTCTCTCTCCTCTCCCCTCTCTCTTCTCTTTCAATCTCCTCTTCTTCTC
>OAMR01001268.1:73409-98957 GCA_900205405.1 Echinochloa crus-galli
ACACATCTAGATGTGTATAAGAGACAAGCACGGCTGCGGGCGGCCGGGGCGGCGACGGCGACGGAGGCCAGCACGGCAGCGCGCGGCCAGCGCGGAGGCAGGGTGGGCGGACTGCAGCTGGGGACGGCGGAGGAACGGACGCAGGTGGAGGCAGGGAGCAGCTTGCCTTGGTGGAGGGAGGAAGCAAGGCGTCGGCTGGAGGTAGGGGATGACCCTGACGGGTGGGGCCAAGGGTAAAGTTGTCTTTTCCCACCTTGATTAACTGCACATGGATGGAAATGGTGATGGAATGGCACTGAGGGAAAAAGTTGGAATTTTTGTGGCACTGAGGGAAATTTGTAAAATTTTATGGCACTGAGGGAAGGGGGTATAATTTTTGTGGCACCCAGGGAATTGGCTCTATTTCTATTACCTGGGCACTGTTTAAATGTAATTGAGACTCGCGAGTATCACACACATTTCTCACCACATGGTTACAGATCGAGTTTTTGACCTGGTTGCCACATGTGGGAGTTAAACATATGATCTAATGTCTCATGCATGGCCATCCCGGCACACTAATTGCTTATAGCAATGTAATATCTATAAATTTTTATATCCATGCTGCCTCCGATCCAAATAAGCAACAACACAGATGAATTGGCACTTTGGCAGGGATGAGTATTTTTGTAAACAAAATAAATGGGAATAATGTTCACAAAGAACGTATGCCCTCAAGGGCAATAGACCATATCAGTTGAGTTTAAATTTTGTCCCCTACAAAATAGTAGGCTAACTTGGTTTCATTTACCAATTTACCTTTTTTTAGAAAAGAGAATATATATTAATATTCTAGTCTCTACATATAGATCATCATTATCTAAAAAAATCGACACATACAGATGTTCGTTATTACAATTAAGAGATTTAGGAACCAGATGAAGTTCCAATTGAAAGACTTAAACAAAAGGAAATCTGTTGCTGAAACACTGGCTATTTGAAGAAAAAGGCCTATCAAAGCGGATTCAAGACACGACAACCTGATCTTATATGTGGTCTTTCCTCTTCCTTTTGCAGGAGCACCCAAAACTTGATCCAGTGAGTTCCTTGGAAAAGCACTAGCATGGAAGTTGAAACTTGTACCCCGTTTACCAATTTACTTGATTGATATAAATTCAAATGATGCAACTAATTAAAACATTTGTATAAACTGTGGACTCGCTTTTCAGGGATCCAAACTAAAATAAATAGGCATTCCCATTTTATGGATCAATGCTATTTTTATTATCTCTTTTCCATTCTGGTTGGAAGAAAAGATTTTTTTTAATACTTGTTGCAAGAAAAGTTTGAGAGGATGTAAATCTATATTCTCAAATAAATAATGTAAAATCCAAACTGAACTTTCGTGTTGTTACTGTACCGAGATCTGCAACCCTAGCTTTGAGAGTCAAATGGTCAATCATGCTAGCAGCTAGTAGTGCTGTGTTTCGGCTTTACAGAAACACTACAAACATGCAGATCGATGCAGCAACGAAAAGGAGAACACATCGATGGCAGTGGGCAGTGGCACTGGCAGGTCGTATCAGATCACATCATATGCACAGCAAGATGAGTTATATGGTCCTCATGCAATGCAACAAGTCCCCTGGAATCCGACAATGTAAACCTTGGGGAACGTGACGCGATCGGTTCATTTCAAATCCATCTGCACTGGCTCACATAACCTTGGGGAAAATAAGGTTTTTTATCTATCATGAATAAAGCACAAAAGAGCTAGCAGGGACCACTGTTTTTGTATTACAATTTACAAGATAAAGGATATCGATAAAGAATACATATGCTCTTATGTAATAGTACTGACGAACCCCATAAATAGTAGGCTAGCTTGGTCTCGTTTGCCATTTTACTTGACTAAAGATTATTATATAATAGCAATTCAAAAATTCATGAAAAATACTCTATAATTCTCATATAAATGGCCAGTTTTTTATCCGGTTGTGGTAGACTTCAGTTAGCAATTACTCTATAAACATTTTCATCTACAATCATAATTTGTTTCTTCACTTCACGTCCTACCTATATATCAATATATGCACTTGATATGTGTTTATTAAATGAACTCTTAGTTTGATCTATATATATCTTCAATACTGAAATTAGTATATTATCCTCACTTCTTGTAGACATGGGTGTACATGGTGACACACATCATGCATGTATACCTTAAGTTAAAAAATTTTTATGAACAATGCCTGATATAATAACTAAAAGCAACGATATAAATTCAAATGATCTAATTAGTCTAAACATTTTGAGTAAAGTATATAATTACTTTCAGGAATCCAGGGCTCCAGGCTAGAATCAGTAGACCATTCCCATTTTAGGATTGAACTCTAGTTTCATTACTTTTTTTTCTCTTTTTGGTTGCAAGCAAGAAGGGTTTGAGAGAATGGAAAATACCATCTCAGTATCATGAAAGAAATAACTATAAAAAAAGTACAGTATGCTCAAATAAATATTATAAAGCCAAATTAAGTCTTTGTTCCGTTACTGCTGGGATCTGAAACCCTAGCAACTAGCATTGAGAGTCAATCATATGCTATCTAGTGCTGTGTTTCAGCTTTGCAGAGACACTACACATGCAGACGCGCCAACCAAAAGGAGAACACATCGATGGCAGTGGCACTAGCAGTGTCACATCATATGCTCAGCTAGATGAATTATTATGCCCCACATGCAATGCAGCAAGCTCCCCGGCATCCGACAATAAAAACCTGCAGCTACGGTGAGAACGTGTCGTGATCCTAGCAGCTAGATTGTGTTCATCTCAAAATCCATCTGCAGTTTTCATCTATCATGCATCAGCAGCATAAGGACGACGGCTTTATTCATTCTCCCATTAGTTCACTTACTGGCATAGGTAGCAGTAGTAATCCTGATTAATACTATATTTACACAAACCATGTTTAATCTGCACCCTTTGAACAAAAGCACTAGATTCAAGGGTAACTTTGCCAATCATATATAGGCATCATATGGGAGCATGCATCAGTTGGTACGTACATGCTGGATAAGATTATACAGTGGTTACCCTTTTCTTCTTGCAAACATAACAATAGTTTAGCTTAATCGCTGCCATGAACTTACGCTAGGATTCAATCAACGGTGAGCAACCACTTGCAGGTGGGGTTGCTCGCAATCCATGAATGGGCACGGCAATTATGTTGGTGGTAGTCGAGGGCGATGAGCTGTCGCCTGCCTCAAGCATTGAGATGGCTGATCATCCATGGCGGCAGGCCTCCGAGGCGAAGTTGCGGTTGCGCCTGCACCTGCTGCTGCTGCTGTGCCGCTGCCCCGGCCTCTTCGCCTCTCTCCCCAATGGTCACCGGCGTGAAGCTGATGCAAGCATACAACAGCGGGTGGCATGATGTATACAGCGGGTGCAATTGAAGTAACATCAAAGTGAGCATATAAACAAGGGAGGCGCCTGTGTACCAGATGTTTTGCGGAGGCGGCAGTGGCTGCTGATGATCCTGCCTCATCAGGAAGGAGGAAGACGATGAGCTTGTCTGGGCCTGGGTCTGGGTCTGGGTCTGCTGATCCCACTGCACCTGCTGCTGCTGCTGCTGCTGCTGCTGTTGCCTGCTGGCGGCTGCCTTCTGCCTCTCCGCAAGCTGCACCAAAGTGGAGCACATCAAACTAACCCTTGTATTGTTAGTGTCATGCATATCTGCATATGCTATTCGACAGCTTACTTCCTTCTGTAGAGCCTTGTTCTCCTCCTGCAGTGACCTCTCCTGCACACAACAGTAACATTCATCAGTCTTTTCTGTATGAGCAGTTTAAAGTGATGGTTGTTCAAGATGCAGGGCCTTTTTAACCACAAATCATCTGTTAAATATGGCCACTCCAGTGCAGTTTTATTGGCCTGGGTACAATTGGAGGAAAGGTTTCAGCTTTGGTTACCTTCTTCTGTAGCTCAGAAATGGACTCGACCATAAGGTGGCTCTGCATATGAAAACAAGGGGTGTGTTGTTAGTTGTCAAAAAAAAAAAAAACTACTCATTCCCGATTTTACAACAGCAAACCATTTGGAGCAGTAATACACGCATCACTATACAGTAAACAGAAGAAGAGATTCTCCGGTCAAAAAAGAAGAGAAGAGATTCCAGGTGAAAAATTAAGCAAACTGTTAGTCTGTTACTACCTTTCTTGATCTGATGTGCTTCAATGAGCTCTCCAGCTGCTGCTCTAGTTGTTGGAGTTCTTTGAGATTCAGAGACTCTAAATCCTCTCCCATCAGGTGCCTGCAAGACACATAGATTATTTGGTGTGCACCATCTATGCACAGCAGCGCATACTACACAAGATGATAGGGTATTCATTGAGGAAAACTACAGGATGATACTAGTTCCACATTTCATCAGAATCCAAATCACCATCAAATAGTTATTACTTGTGACATTTTTGTATGGTCTCAATTTTGGCCTTCAGTTTCCTGTATTCGTGGCACCAATTTCCCTGAATATGAAAGTAAATTCTGTCAGAAATGTTAAGGAACAAGCAGATAATGGATGGCACAGGGACAATGATCGAGAAACAACATATGTATGTTACTTCAGGTTTTCTTTTTTCCTGAACTGAACATAAGGTTTGCTGCTGCAGCAACAGCTAATTAACATCAGTTTTGCAAAGATAAAAGCTTTGCCATATGCTTATCTTAATATTAGTGCACTAGATTCACACACATTACGACTTGCACTCTCATCAGAAAAAAATAGGTATGGTCATGAATTCATGATCATATTTGGTACAAGAACAGCAGCCATGCACATTTTGTGAAAGGTTCGCACTGCTGAAGCACAAGATATAGAAAGAGGAATGAGAACAGAACAAATTCACTGCAAAGCAAGGTTATGCGTAGAATAATACTCATCTAAAAATCAACAGAATAATTATCCTTTGTCCTTTATACAAGAATCTCATCATGTTATTGCCTAAAAGCAATGATGTTTTCAGGATTCAGTTAATGTGGATTAAAAATAAGTAAAGTATAAGATGACTAATCGAAGAATTCATGATGAGTATTTATGGAGGGATAGCATATTGACATTGCAACGAGAAGGGAAATGAGGAGCCCGATTTCTGATTTCTATATTAGAAGCATGGAGCTAGTTAATAGACATCGATAAATTCTGGTTGTGTCATTGCGTCAGGCTCAGGTGAGTGGTCAGTATACACTAAACTTTAATTAGTTAGGCATAAGAAAAGACACTAGACCAGTCTGGAATGAAGTGCAGGGCGTATGATTAGAAAGTTCCTCTTCTCCTATGTAATTTACATTGGAAAAGGCCAACACAATCATAATATGTGGCAAGGCGATATCCTAAAATCTCAACTAGACAGCCACACATGACTAAAATCAGAAATAAGATGTCACCTTTATATTGAAGTATTAGTTAAAGAAATTAAAATACAGAAATTAATACACAAAGTGATACCAACTCAGAAGAGATTACAGCACATTAAGATTATAATGTTCTAAAGATTGTACCTCTTTGGGTAGCATGGGTAGATTAGTGACAAGAGATATTGAACTAAAGTCCTAATAGAGAACTTACAGTTTAATGTGGTACTAGCTTATATCTAACATTTTTAAAACAATTTGTTGTTGCTCATTATGACTGCTATTACATATATGTTAATAAAAATCTCCACAATGCTATTTTGGTGATTGACTCAAAAAAAACAATGCTATTTTGGTGTTCTTCAGAAAACCATTCCGATAGGCACACACATTTTAATTCAAAGGACATATAAAAGAAAGTTCCAAGTAAATCTCTCTTTCTTGGGCTATGACAATGAGATATTGGTAAGTTCACAGGTACAGCAATGTGAGCTCAACATATAATTCAGCCACAGGTAGTTAAGGAATAACTTAGCACAAAAATTGGTAAACAAAACACTCAAGACAGCACTTTATGGTAAGTTCACAGATACAGCAATGAGACCTCAACATGTAATACAGCTCAGGTAGTTAAGGAATAACTTAGATAAAAAATTGGTAAATGAAACACTCAAGAAAAAGCAAAACGTTATTTAAATGTTAACATTCAAATTAGTTGCCATGTTCTGTCAAGGCTTCAAACGTACAAAATGTAATGATATTTGTGGCATAATTTATATTTTCTTAAATTGGGAAATTTGCAAAATATCCACCCATGGCCTTGAAAGCTTGAAAAAAAAAACATAGCCGAACCACACCAAATTGTTCATATTCGCTACAAGATGAGTTTAGCTAACTAGGCATATCCTCTTATGTATTTAAACATACAAAAATGTGTTTGATTGTATTTAACATAAAATATAAGGACATCCTAGTATCCTACATTCTTTTGTCAGATAATAAAATGTTTGAATAAAGCTTATTGTTTTGGTGTTAAAAAAACACAGATGCAGATTTCCAGATATATTGACATATGTGAGCAATCTTACTCATACAAGTATAGGAAGAATAGAATGAAGCATTGGTACATGAGACAAAGTAAGGTCCCAACCTATCATCTTACCTCACTTTCAGATTCAGCAGAAATAAGAGCCTTTTCAGCATAGGAATAGCGCTCATAACGTTCAAGAATTTTGTCCATTCTGCAAAGGGAGGAAAAAAGAATGTCGCATATCATGACTAGTGGTCCTCGAAATAATGCGGCAATCGGTTTATGCATTAAACTGCATAACAGTACAAGGAATAAGTAAATGATGATTGGGCATGTATATTCTTTTTCAGAAAAGCAATCATGCAACAAAAAGCAGGCATGGAAGTTTATCGTTACATATTTAGCATTTCCATTGGGAAATCCTTGACATAATTAAAAACTATGCATGCTTTTATGTAGACCAATCAACAAGCTAATGTGGAACTTGCAAAGAAGCTATGCCTGAAAGTTATTTGCCATTTACTTTCATCTTGTATTAACTTCAGATCTGGAAGCACTGTTTGGGTTGACAATATATTAACTGTTCAAACAGCACTATTACAGATCTAGATTACTGTAGAACCAACTAACATGCGCATCTTCTTATATAGAAGCATATGCTAAGAACATTAAGAAGCTACATACAAATATACATGTTCTATCTTCAAGTAGGCAGGAATGGTACCTAGGGATGTGGAATGTAAGACGAAACAAATGGCGCATGTGATATTGGGGTTACAAAAGGCATTACGGTAAGGCAAATGATCAATTAATTATAGCTTAGCGAAGTCAAGAATAACAAGTTTGATCTGAAGACTGCAAGACACATGGACAGGTTAAAATCCTATATCCATTAGCAGTTGCTGAACAACGTTACAGATGGCTTACAAACAGTGTCACAAGAAGTAGTACGCGTAGAAAACAAACTCTTACATATATTCATGCGCGTGATAACAAATTAAATGTGAGTTCCCCAGGCAGTGGTACAAACTGGCTCGAACTAAACTTTGCATGAATACAAACAAGACTAGCTGTATTACTCAAACTAATTAAGATGCTGCCCAAATACAAAAATATCTCTACCTCCATGAATGTGTTACCCATCCATGCAACTTATCTACTTTTGCAAAGAATGATGTTCACAGACCACACTATTGCATTTTTACCCATGAAAGACCTCAGAGAAATACGGAAAGCCAGAAAACGAATAAAACTTCAATGTAAAGGACATAAAGATCGGGGGAGAGAAAAGTGAAGAAACAGAATTAAGTAACTCATAGCTTTACCATATTTTTGGGACATTAACACCACAAAACCCGAGTGTGCGTCCTGATAAATGCATATAGTGTGTGTAGTACAACTCATATACTGTAGGAGTTAGATGCCCATCAGTTTAAGTGATATGATGCAGACAGGAAGATTTGCTGAACTCGTTAATCGCTTTGTACACTTTGGCTTAGCTATATAGTATATGCTAGTCAATGGAGGACTGAAAACCACTGAATACATATCCAAATAAAATTAAGCCATTATTGGTCGAATAACAATATGTAGATCAAAGACACGATGGCTGCTTGTGAAGCTGAAACAGCATGGAGGGATGCAAGAGAAGTGGAAAAATCAGGTAAAGGAAGAGTCAGATCTATCCGTCTTCATATGTTGTACTCCATATAACTGCATTCAGATTTCAGGAGTGTCATTAACTGGCTAGCTTGGGCCAGCTGAGAACGAAGAGCAATTAAACTAGCAGCAGCTCGAAGTTCTAAGCAGCAAGTTGAAGGGAGAGAACAAAGAGGAGGGGAATTACACCCGAGATTACATGCATGTCGCTGCCTCGGAACATGTGATGATTTTGTTGAGAAACGGGAAGGCGCTGCATGTGATTAATTGATTCTGGTGGAGGGGAAACCCAAAAGGCAAAGCAAGATTTTTGTTGGGCGAATAAAATCTCACTCCAAGTACAAATCGGGATGAACAAAGGCCGGGCAGCTAGCAGCTGACGAGGAAGCAAGATCTGATTACATGGTGATGGTGGTGTGTAATCTAATCCGATGTAATCAGCCACATGGTGTTAACAGTGAGCTTAAGATGTGATTAAACAAAGGACGAAGAATTAAAACGACGACTGGAGAGTCACCAATCCCCAGAAAAGGCAAGCATCTGCAGCTGCAGGCAACAGCAAGAAAGCAAAAAGGGGGCATCCATCACACAAGCATGCACAAGCAAGAAAACTGACTGATATGGGGAGGGCCGGGAGCAATTAATGGCGAGATTTCCCGAAATAAGGAGGCAGCCGGCTACAGATGCAGGGAAAATGATCAGCTGTAGCACAAGAAGAGAAAGAAAGGAGGAAGCAGGCATCAGCATCAGGCAACTGAAACCGGGGAAGCAGCAGGCGGCAGGGCCTGGACCATGGTGGCCAAAAACGGCAAAGCCCAGCAGGAGCTTTCGGCCGGGAATCCCCTCCCCAGCTCAGGGCCAAAAAGGGCAACGACGACAGATACACACACAAGCACAACAGCAGCAAGTCGAATGAATGAATGAATGAATTGGGTGACGAATAAATGGAGATCGCATATACACAGACGACACGGGAATAATAATGGAAATGGAGGAGAAGAAGCTAATTTGAGATCGATGGGTGGTTTGCTTTGCTTACCGGGAGTCGGTGGCGTACTCGTAGAGCTTCCCCTTTGGGGAGAAGACGATGACGGCGACCTCGGCGTCGCAGAGGACGGAGATCTCGTGCGCCTTCTTGAGGAGGCCATTGCGGCGCTTCGAGAAGGTCACCTGCCGGTTTATCTTGTTCTCTATCCGCTTCAGCTGCACCTTGCCGCGCCCCATCGATCCCTGCTTTCTCCCTCCCTCTCCGATCCGGCGCCGCTCGCCTGATGCAGCTAGCTAGCTAGTGACGACGGCGGATGGCTCGCCGCCGGTGAGGTGGTGAATTGAAGCAGGTAGGCAGGCACCTATACTAGCTACCAGCTAGCGAGTAGCTTTAAAGAGAAGAGAAGAGGGATCCCATCGATCGGTGAGAGGAGGGAGGGAAGGAGACGACGCCAGGCGAGAGAGAGAGAGTATGGTTTTGGGTGCTGGCTGCTGTCGAGCTCCGATTGGTCAAGGCCAGCACGGGCCCACTGCTCAGCCTCCCACGTCCTCTCTCTCTCCTCCCCATTGGCCTTGGGATATTAGCAGTGTACCAGTACACAGCACCTTAATAAATGAATAATAATCTGTCGAAAATGGTTTGACAGGGGAAAAAATAAAACAGGAGAGGGAATATATATATATATATGGGGTATCATCTCATCGGGCTACGTGAGAGGGAGCTGGAAACCAAAAGTGGGGATGGTGTCCTGCACCTCCTCGTACGGTCGAACACGTCAAACACTAGCTGCTGCACACACGCAAAGCCAATATAAAGCCAATGCCAATATATATACTCCATATGTTAATAACCTTTTCCATTTATATTTATATGTATATATATCAAATATTTTTTTTTTGAAAATGAAGCTTTATTGATCTTAGATAATTACATCGAGATGATACAATTACATAAGATCCAACCCGGTCTCTTCATAACTAAGATGCACACTGTCCATAAAAAACAAAAAAAAAATGAAAGCACTATGACCAAAAGATCACGTCGTAGCAAACTACCACAAGGGATTTCACCTTCATCCGCTTCACAAACCAAAGCGACTCTTGGACTATGACGTAGGCTCCCGAGACAACGCTTTCAACGAGGAAACGGTACGCGCACGTGCCGACATTGCAGTGACCCAATCAATTAAGATCAGATCAAAAGTTTTCACCCGAGGGAGTAATTCATCTTAATCCAAACAATGCCTTCAACAAGGTCAGACCTAAGAATTTCTTCCCGGAACAGATGAACTAGTAACAATTACCATCACGACACAGTCACACCGTGTTGCTTCCCCCTTCTTACCAAGCCAAATGCTTTCATATAGACCAGACCTGACCCACTGCAAACGGCCACGAACTCCAAATCCGGCAGACCATCTGAAATCGTAACCTGAGATATTATGCTGCAAAGTAGCCACTGGGTACCCGTGCATGATCCACCAGAATAAGATGAAATCCATCTTCGAGTAAGAGAATCCGCGAATGAAGCCAAGGTGACTCATGTCTCCTAGTCTATATGAAAATAAAGGCGAAATTAAAGATGCAATTACCAGATAGATGTAGTTGCAAAGTCCCCTACCCGAGGCTGCCATCGCCGCCGCCGACTGCCTTGGGGACCTCCATGGATCACGACAAGCCTCCGCCGAATCCCACGCACAGAATTCGCCCGGGCTGCGGAGGGCTCAATCTGGACGCCAGCTGACCGGATCCACTCGTCCCCGCGCGTGGATCTGGCCGCCGTGAACTTCCGTCGAATCCTTCACCAAGCGCGAGGAGAGAGGGGGCGCTGCTCGCGCTCGGCCTAGCCGTCGCCGCCCCGTGCTCCGGCTGCCGGCCGCCGCAAGCCCCGCTCGTCGTCGTCCTCGCCGCTACATCCGCCCGTCCAGATCCGCGTGTGAGAGACTAATTCCGGCGAAGAACTCCCCGCGCGCCACCATCCCTGGGTCAGTCGGGCTTCCGGTGGCACCCTCCGGCGGCGGCGAGGTGGGGTGGAGGGGAGGGCACCGGCGGCGCTGGGAGTATTTGCCGCCGCCCGAGTCGCTGAGACGGTGCCTGTCTCGCGATGGATCGTCAGCACATATATATCAAATATACACGTATATAATTATATATATTAAAAATTTTCTCTTTTTTCGCGCTCTACAGTAGGTAGTATACTGGAATTGGAACTGGACTGCATTTTGGCGCGAACATTTAGGGAAGACTGAGCAGTGGTCGGGGTTGTTGACGCAGCATCGGTATGTGGTGGTGCAGTCGCAAATCGACAGCATCACCCCCATCCGGCCATCCGCCATTGTTCCGTCTGCATCCGTCCATCGCATCGCGTCATCACCACCTCCCCCCTCTCTCCATGCTAACCATGGCCTTGTTTAGATGTTAGAATTGGGAGGATGAATTTGGGAGTATGACGTCACTTCGTAATCATTGCGCCACTGTAGCATTTCGTTTGTATTTGTGAAAAATTGTCCAAAAATTGATTAATTAGGCTCAAAATGTTCGTCTCGCAGAGCACAACAAAACTGTGTAATTAGTTTTTGATTTCATCTACATTTAGTACTCCATGCATGTTATGACATTTTGATGTGATGGGGAATCTTCTTTTTACATAGTAAATTTGGGAGTAAAATTTGGCATCTAAACAAGGCCATACATATGTATTTGTATTTGCGACTCCAATTCCAAAAAATAATAGTAAACACGCCATACGTGGCTGCTAATTTTTTTATGAAAATACTAGTACTACTCAACGAGCAAAAAAAAAGACAAATGTTGCAATTGTGTTTGAGTTACTACAATGTATTAATTAGATCGAGCACACAATGCAATTTACATAAAAGGCTGGATAGCATATGTGTTTCATTTTTATTAAATAGAGTGTCGTTGTTGGTATTTTTTATGATTTAGGGGTAGCAAAGAAATAGTGAAGGGAAGAGAAGGAAAAGGGCTTTATTATTAAATGAAATTATATGGGCAACGTTTTCTTCACAAATTAATACCCTTCCTTGTCTGTTTATTAACCCAAGATTCAAACTTTGTAAGATCAATTTATATAGTATGCCATATAAATTTGGTGCCACTGAATTCATATTTACAAAATTATTTTCGTACTTGATTTAGGGTCAGCACCTCCACTGCTAGTGCCAGCGACCATGCATGTCAAATCAATGGTTTGCCATTAGGTTAAATTTAGTACTCCATATCAGGGGAAAAAACACTTCTACATAAGCATCTCCAATTGATGACGAGCACTTCGTCCATATTAAAAGTCAACTACTGATCAAATATTGGGCAAATCATTTCCCCCCAAAAACCACAATACATATATGGGATTTTTGTCTCCTGACACTGTGAATACATGGTTCGGTCCCTGGGGTACTCCACTCTCCGATTTACCAGTCTGGCTAACACCACTATTTTCTATTTTAGTCTCATGGACACGTCTACAATGTCCATATCTATATAACCTATATAATTGGTACCCACTAACAAGCATGGTTAGATTTCTCTCAACATGCAACCATTCCAAATCATCATCCATTATGAGCCATGTCATCATCCACTATAAGCCATGTCATCATCCACTAGACCATCTATTTATTCTTCAACCGATTTTCTATGACCATATTTTTGTGAGTAGCAATTACAAATTACAGGAGTGGAAATTACATGTATGATCAGTCCTACTTTCATGTATAATGTTTACTAAAGAACGTTGCAATGCAATCACTTTGATGTTTATGCTTTCATATTTTATTTTAAAATTTCGTTTAACAAATTCCGCAGCAACGCGCGGGGCATCACCTAGTTCCAGTAAAAACAGAGGACAAAATGACTGATTTGCCCTGGTTTTCTTTCCTTTCTTGCCTGGGCCGATCTGTCATGCTTTCCATTTCCTTTCCCCTCCCATCCTGACTATAGTTGGAGCGCAAATATGATCTTCGCCAAAACCAATATTCATCACACCATTGCATCCTCAAATTCCATTCAAATGTTTTAAATTTTCTTTTCCAAATTGATCAGCCATTCAGCTTCCTCAAATAACTACGAGGAACCATCGATATCCTTTTTCTATGCTGCTGAGCTGCAACATATGTAGCCTGACCACAGTATATATGCAGTGTCCTGTGGACAAAAAACCCTACATATATAATAATCAACCAGTTGAATTGTTGAAAGCCAGTATATCCCCGTACAACGAGCTTTTTCCGATGCATGCCTCAATAAAGAATCATCTTTTTGGAAAGCAATGATCTAGAATGAGCTTTCCAGAGCAAGCACAAATCAAAGTCTCGGCTTTATTCTCAACGCCAAAGCTCAAGCAAGCATGTGCTTATTATTATAACCTACACGTAAAACAAAGAGGCTTGTTTGGCGCCATCAATCACAAACTAGTTTGAGGAAAAAAACCAGCTGCTTGCAATAGTAGCTTCGCATTTAGAACTTGTGCAAATGTTGCTAAAACAAAACTGTGGCACTAACAAACTGTTAGAAAAGCTTGTGCAATAAAACATGTCTCGACATGATCCACGTCCACTTCAACAACCAATCAAGAAAGTGCACGCTGATGCAGTTACGCTAGCCAAGCCACACCAACTAACCCGGTCAAATCAAATCAAGCATAAATGGTACTAGATTGCCCCAGCTGAAGCTAAAGGTGCCAAATCCAGCATTATAGCTATAATAGTGGATATGATGCAGAAAAGATAGCATGACTCGCTAAATGTGTCGTCCATTGGTAGCAAGAACAACTCAGTATGTACTATATGATGTATGAAACGAATGCATGCATGATCAAGATGAATAAAACAAGCATGCCATCATGATCGATCTGCTGGTTGAAAATAGGCAAAAGCTTCAGCATCCAATGCTTGATTTGGTGGACATATATTGGAGCTGGTGTAACGCCCGTGTTTTAGTCTCTCGGATAAATCACCTAAAAACACACCCGGTAAAAACTTTGAAAAATCTTTTCCGCCGAGCTCCCAGAGAATCAAAAACCCAATCCTTGTTCCCGGCTAAATCCCCAACCCAGTTTGAACTTATCATGTCACCACCATCTCTGCTTTCACCGTCCAACCCTAACCTTGTCCTCGATCCCCGCCGTGCCCTCTTTTTCCGGTCCCGCACCGTCTCTCTCTATCTCCGCAAACGTGTCGATCGCCGGTGGTCCGGTACCTGTCCCCCACCGCTCTCTCTCTTTTTCCGTCCCACCCTGTGTCAATCACTCCAGTGTCTTCCGCCAAACAGACCCCACCTGTCCTCCGCCCTCGCTGTCACCTCTCTCTCTTTTCCGTCCCATCCCGCGTCGCCCGCCCTCGGTCGACGCCGGGCCACCCATCTCTGGCCGACCGCTTGTCGACTCGCGCCGCGAATTCCGCCGACCTCCCCTTTTCCCCTCTCCCTCTTCCTTTCTCCCCCTTTCTTTTTCTCTTTCTTCTTTTTCTTTTTCCCTTCTTTCCTTCCTTTCCCTCCCCTGCTTCCTCTGTTTTTCCCCGGCACCGACACCACCGCCAGCTCCCGCGCACTCTGCTCCGCGCGCTCGTCGCCGACCGCCCGGCCCACCTCGCCCACCTTCCTGCTCCCCATCACGAGCACCGTGCTCCGCTCGCCGCCGGCCGAACCCCACCCGCTCCCCGTCGTTGCCGACCCGCGCGTGCACGCCACGCCTGCCCGCTGCTGTTCTCGTCGTCGCACCGTCGCTCACACGCCATCGCCGGCCGGCCTCCCCTCACTCGACTCGATCGCCCGACCGTCGTACACCATGCCGTGCCGCCCCGGCTCTGCTGCGCGCCGCCCACGGCTCACCCGAGCTCCTCGACCGACCGCCGCTGCTGCCGTGCCCCGCCGCCGTACCTCACCGCCACACGCTCACGCCAGACTGAGCTCCCCACGCGCACGCCAAGCGCTGGCACCACTGCTCCGCACGCTCGCCGCGCTCGCCATCCCGTCACGCCGAACACAGACACGCCACCGCCGTCCTCGCCGCGGCCCCACCCGCGCAAACACGCACGCCGCGCCGTGACACACGCACACACGCGACAAGAACAGCAGCAGCACCTCCACAGCATCGTCGTACCAATCCCCGCACAAAATCCGCCGGCCATCGCCGTACCCGAGCGCCGGACGCCATTAACGCCGCCCGACCTACCCCTTTCGTCGGCCCACTCCCTCACCGCCCCTCCGCGCCTATAAATGAGGTCCGGAGCACCCTCTCCCTCACCACCAGCTCACCCGCCCTCCAATTGAACCCCTCCGCCACCATAGCGCCACCGCCCCACTGCCACTGTCGCCGCCGCCGCCTGCTCCCGTGGGCCGGCCACCTCACTGCACCTCTGCCTTGGGTAAGAGCACCAGTAGACTCGCCATACCGCCCTCTCCCTTTCCCCCTGTCCAATTTCTGCGACCGCCGCCCCAATCGCCGGCCGGCCGACCGCCGCCGCCGCCGCTCTCTTCCCCTCCCTCTGACTCTGTTTCGCGAAAGAGAAGGAGTCACTTTTGTGCATAACCCCCTGATGTTTATCCTATTCAACCCGCCGTCCAGATGAACAGGACCCCCTCTCTCTTACCCGTTTTCACTTAAACCCCTGAACTTTAAACAAATTAACCCGCAGTCCATCCAGTACTATTCTCTCTCTCTCTGTTTATTCCACCCGAGGCCCCTGAGCTTTCCCATAATTACAGAAAGGTCCTTATCCTTTTTAAAACAGCCCCTAAACTCCACTAAACTCGTCATTTCATGCGCCAAATTAATCCCGTTTGACCCCAAACTCCACCACAATCGACACGCACGTTTAATAAAAACATATGTTTAATAGAAAATAAGATTATATAATGATAGATGGCCAGAGACCGTATTGGTTACAAACTCGACGATTTCACGCAAGCGCGTGTTTTTTTACCGCGACGAGGCGTAACGTTTTATGATTTCTTCAAAACTGTGACTAAAGAGTCCGACGAAAATCGTGGGTTCAATAACATTCTACTGTGGCTGATTTGTGGGCCCGTCGGCCTCGAAAGTTTTGGATCTTTATAATATATACTAGCAAGAATGCACGTGCGACACACGCGTTTAATAGAAACGCACGTTTAATAGAAAATAAAATTATATAATGATAGTTGGCCAGGGACCTTATTGGTTACGAACTCGACAATTCCACGCAAGCGCGTGTTTTTTACCGTGATGAGGCGTAACGTTTTATAATTTCTTCAAAAGTGTGACTAAAGAGTCCGACGAAAATCGTGGGTTCAATAACATTCTACTGTGGCTGATTTGTGGGCCCGTCGGCCTCGAAAGTTTTGGATCTTTATAATATATACTAGCAAGAATGCACGTGCGACACACGCGTTTAATAGAAACGCACGTTTAATAGAAAATAAAATTATATAATGATAGTTGGCCAGGGACCTTATTGGTTACGAACTCGACAATTCCACGCAAGCGCGTGTTTTTTACCGTGATGAGGCGTAACGTTTTATAATTTCTTCAAAAGTGTGACTAAAGAGTCCGACGAAAATCGTGGGTTCAATAACATTCTACTGTGGCTGATTTGTGGGCCCGTCGGCCTCGAAAGTTTTGGATCTTTATAATATATACTAGCAAGAATGCACGTGCGACACACGCGTTTAATAGAAACGCACGTTTAATAGAAAATAAAATTATATAATGATAGTTGGCCAGGGACCTTATTGGTTACGAACTCGACAATTCCACGCAAGCGCGTGTTTTTTACCGTGATGAGGCGTAACGTTTTATAATTTCTTCAAAAGTGTGACTAAAGAGTCCGACGAAAATCGTGGGTTCAATAACATTCTACTGTGGCTGATTTGTGGGCCCGTCGGCCTCGAAAGTTTTGGATCTTTATAATATATACTAGCAAGAATGCACGTGCGACACACGCGTTTAATAGAAACGCACGTTTAATAGAAAATAAAATTATATAATGATAGTTGGCCAGGGACCTTATTGGTTACGAACTCGACAATTCCACGCAAGCGCGTGTTTTTTACCGTGATGAGGCGTAACGTTTTATAATTTCTTCAAAAGTGTGACTAAAGAGTCCGACGAAAATCGTGGGTTCAATAACATTCTACTGTGGCTGATTTGTGGGCCCGTCGGCCTCGAAAGTTTTGGATCTTTATAATATATACTAGCAAGAATGCACGTGCGACACACGCGTTTAATAGAAACGCACGTTTAATAGAAAATAAAATTATATAATGATAGTTGGCCAGGGACCTTATTGGTTACGAACTCGACAATTCCACGCAAGCGCGTGTTTTTTACCGTGATGAGGCGTAACGTTTTATAATTTCTTCAAAAGTGTGACTAAAGAGTCCGACGAAAATCGTGGGTTCAATAACATTCTACTGTGGCTGATTTGTGGGCCCGTCGGCCTCGAAAGTTTTGGATCTTTATAATATATACTAGCAAGAATGCACGTGCGACACACGCGTTTAATAGAAACGCACGTTTAATAGAAAATAAAATTATATAATGATAGTTGGCCAGGGACCTTATTGGTTACGAACTCGACAATTCCACGCAAGCGCGTGTTTTTTACCGTGATGAGGCGTAACGTTTTATAATTTCTTCAAAAGTGTGACTAAAGAGTCCGACGAAAATCGTGGGTTCAATAACATTCTACTGTGGCTGATTTGTGGGCCCGTCGGCCTCGAAAGTTTTGGATCTTTATAATATATACTAGCAAGAATGCACGTGCGACACACGCGTTTAATAGAAACGCACGTTTAATAGAAAATAAAATTATATAATGATAGTTGGCCAGGGACCTTATTGGTTACGAACTCGACAATTCCACGCAAGCGCGTGTTTTTTACCGTGATGAGGCGTAACGTTTTATAATTTCTTCAAAAGTGTGACTAAAGAGTCCGACGAAAATCGTGGGTTCAATAACATTCTACTGTGGCTGATTTGTGGGCCCGTCGGCCTCGAAAGTTTTGGATCTTTATAATATATACTAGCAAGAATGCACGTGCGACACACGCGTTTAATAGAAACGCACGTTTAATAGAAAATAAAATTATATAATGATAGTTGGCCAGGGACCTTATTGGTTACGAACTCGACAATTCCACGCAAGCGCGTGTTTTTTACCGTGATGAGGCGTAACGTTTTATAATTTCTTCAAAAGTGTGACTAAAGAGTCCGACGAAAATCGTGGGTTCAATAACATTCTACTGTGGCTGATTTGTGGGCCCGTCGGCCTCGAAAGTTTTGGATCTTTATAATATATACTAGCAAGAATGCACGTGCGACACACGCGTTTAATAGAAACGCACGTTTAATAGAAAATAAAATTATATAATGATAGTTGGCCAGGGACCTTATTGGTTACGAACTCGACAATTCCACGCAAGCGCGTGTTTTTTACCGTGATGAGGCGTAACGTTTTATAATTTCTTCAAAAGTGTGACTAAAGAGTCCGACGAAAATCGTGGGTTCAATAACATTCTACTGTGGCTGATTTGTGGGCCCGTCGGCCTCGAAAGTTTTGGATCTTTATAATATATACTAGCAAGAATGCACGTGCGACACACGCGTTTAATAGAAACGCACGTTTAATAGAAAATAAAATTATATAATGATAGTTGGCCAGGGACCTTATTGGTTACGAACTCGACAATTCCACGCAAGCGCGTGTTTTTTACCGTGATGAGGCGTAACGTTTTATAATTTCTTCAAAAGTGTGACTAAAGAGTCCGACGAAAATCGTGGGTTCAATAACATTCTACTGTGGCTGATTTGTGGGCCCGTCGGCCTCGAAAGTTTTGGATCTTTATAATATATACTAGCAAGAATGCACGTGCGACACACGCGTTTAATAGAAACGCACGTTTAATAGAAAATAAAATTATATAATGATAGTTGGCCAGGGACCTTATTGGTTACGAACTCGACAATTCCACGCAAGCGCGTGTTTTTTACCGTGATGAGGCGTAACGTTTTATAATTTCTTCAAAAGTGTGACTAAAGAGTCCGACGAAAATCGTGGGTTCAATAACATTCTACTGTGGCTGATTTGTGGGCCCGTCGGCCTCGAAAGTTTTGGATCTTTATAATATATACTAGCAAGAATGCACGTGCGACACACGCGTTTAATAGAAACGCACGTTTAATAGAAAATAAAATTATATAATGATAGTTGGCCAGGGACCTTATTGGTTACGAACTCGACAATTCCACGCAAGCGCGTGTTTTTTACCGTGATGAGGCGTAACGTTTTATAATTTCTTCAAAAGTGTGACTAAAGAGTCCGACGAAAATCGTGGGTTCAATAACATTCTACTGTGGCTGATTTGTGGGCCCGTCGGCCTCGAAAGTTTTGGATCTTTATAATATATACTAGCAAGAATGCACGTGCGACACACGCGTTTAATAGAAACGCACGTTTAATAGAAAATAAAATTATATAATGATAGTTGGCCAGGGACCTTATTGGTTACGAACTCGACAATTCCACGCAAGCGCGTGTTTTTTACCGTGATGAGGCGTAACGTTTTATAATTTCTTCAAAAGTGTGACTAAAGAGTCCGACGAAAATCGTGGGTTCAATAACATTCTACTGTGGCTGATTTGTGGGCCCGTCGGCCTCGAAAGTTTTGGATCTTTATAATATATACTAGCAAGAATGCACGTGCGACACACGCGTTTAATAGAAACGCACGTTTAATAGAAAATAAAATTATATAATGATAGTTGGCCAGGGACCTTATTGGTTACGAACTCGACAATTCCACGCAAGCGCGTGTTTTTTACCGTGATGAGGCGTAACGTTTTATAATTTCTTCAAAAGTGTGACTAAAGAGTCCGACGAAAATCGTGGGTTCAATAACATTCTACTGTGGCTGATTTGTGGGCCCGTCGGCCTCGAAAGTTTTGGATCTTTATAATATATACTAGCAAGAATGCACGTGCGACACACGCGTTTAATAGAAACGCACGTTTAATAGAAAATAAAATTATATAATGATAGTTGGCCAGGGACCTTATTGGTTACGAACTCGACAATTCCACGCAAGCGCGTGTTTTTTACCGTGATGAGGCGTAACGTTTTATAATTTCTTCAAAAGTGTGACTAAAGAGTCCGACGAAAATCGTGGGTTCAATAACATTCTACTGTGGCTGATTTGTGGGCCCGTCGGCCTCGAAAGTTTTGGATCTTTATAATATATACTAGCAAGAATGCACGTGCGACACACGCGTTTAATAGAAACGCACGTTTAATAGAAAATAAAATTATATAATGATAGTTGGCCAGGGACCTTATTGGTTACGAACTCGACAATTCCACGCAAGCGCGTGTTTTTTACCGTGATGAGGCGTAACGTTTTATAATTTCTTCAAAAGTGTGACTAAAGAGTCCGACGAAAATCGTGGGTTCAATAACATTCTACTGTGGCTGATTTGTGGGCCCGTCGGCCTCGAAAGTTTTGGATCTTTATAATATATACTAGCAAGAATGCACGTGCGACACACGCGTTTAATAGAAACGCACGTTTAATAGAAAATAAAATTATATAATGATAGTTGGCCAGGGACCTTATTGGTTACGAACTCGACAATTCCACGCAAGCGCGTGTTTTTTACCGTGATGAGGCGTAACGTTTTATAATTTCTTCAAAAGTGTGACTAAAGAGTCCGACGAAAATCGTGGGTTCAATAACATTCTACTGTGGCTGATTTGTGGGCCCGTCGGCCTCGAAAGTTTTGGATCTTTATAATATATACTAGCAAGAATGCACGTGCGACACACGCGTTTAATAGAAACGCACGTTTAATAGAAAATAAAATTATATAATGATAGTTGGCCAGGGACCTTATTGGTTACGAACTCGACAATTCCACGCAAGCGCGTGTTTTTTACCGTGATGAGGCGTAACGTTTTATAATTTCTTCAAAAGTGTGACTAAAGAGTCCGACGAAAATCGTGGGTTCAATAACATTCTACTGTGGCTGATTTGTGGGCCCGTCGGCCTCGAAAGTTTTGGATCTTTATAATATATACTAGCAAGAATGCACGTGCGACACACGCGTTTAATAGAAACGCACGTTTAATAGAAAATAAAATTATATAATGATAGTTGGCCAGGGACCTTATTGGTTACGAACTCGACAATTCCACGCAAGCGCGTGTTTTTTACCGTGATGAGGCGTAACGTTTTATAATTTCTTCAAAAGTGTGACTAAAGAGTCCGACGAAAATCGTGGGTTCAATAACATTCTACTGTGGCTGATTTGTGGGCCCGTCGGCCTCGAAAGTTTTGGATCTTTATAATATATACTAGCAAGAATGCACGTGCGACACACGCGTTTAATAGAAACGCACGTTTAATAGAAAATAAAATTATATAATGATAGTTGGCCAGGGACCTTATTGGTTACGAACTCGACAATTCCACGCAAGCGCGTGTTTTTTACCGTGATGAGGCGTAACGTTTTATAATTTCTTCAAAAGTGTGACTAAAGAGTCCGACGAAAATCGTGGGTTCAATAACATTCTACTGTGGCTGATTTGTGGGCCCGTCGGCCTCGAAAGTTTTGGATCTTTATAATATATACTAGCAAGAATGCACGTGCGACACACGCGTTTAATAGAAACGCACGTTTAATAGAAAATAAAATTATATAATGATAGTTGGCCAGGGACCTTATTGGTTACGAACTCGACAATTCCACGCAAGCGCGTGTTTTTTACCGTGATGAGGCGTAACGTTTTATAATTTCTTCAAAAGTGTGACTAAAGAGTCCGACGAAAATCGTGGGTTCAATAACATTCTACTGTGGCTGATTTGTGGGCCCGTCGGCCTCGAAAGTTTTGGATCTTTATAATATATACTAGCAAGAATGCACGTGCGACACACGCGTTTAATAGAAACGCACGTTTAATAGAAAATAAAATTATATAATGATAGTTGGCCAGGGACCTTATTGGTTACGAACTCGACAATTCCACGCAAGCGCGTGTTTTTTACCGTGATGAGGCGTAACGTTTTATAATTTCTTCAAAAGTGTGACTAAAGAGTCCGACGAAAATCGTGGGTTCAATAACATTCTACTGTGGCTGATTTGTGGGCCCGTCGGCCTCGAAAGTTTTGGATCTTTATAATATATACTAGCAAGAATGCACGTGCGACACACGCGTTTAATAGAAACGCACGTTTAATAGAAAATAAAATTATATAATGATAGTTGGCCAGGGACCTTATTGGTTACGAACTCGACAATTCCACGCAAGCGCGTGTTTTTTACCGTGATGAGGCGTAACGTTTTATAATTTCTTCAAAAGTGTGACTAAAGAGTCCGACGAAAATCGTGGGTTCAATAACATTCTACTGTGGCTGATTTGTGGGCCCGTCGGCCTCGAAAGTTTTGGATCTTTATAATATATACTAGCAAGAATGCACGTGCGACACACGCGTTTAATAGAAACGCACGTTTAATAGAAAATAAAATTATATAATGATAGTTGGCCAGGGACCTTATTGGTTACGAACTCGACAATTCCACGCAAGCGCGTGTTTTTTACCGTGATGAGGCGTAACGTTTTATAATTTCTTCAAAAGTGTGACTAAAGAGTCCGACGAAAATCGTGGGTTCAATAACATTCTACTGTGGCTGATTTGTGGGCCCGTCGGCCTCGAAAGTTTTGGATCTTTATAATATATACTAGCAAGAATGCACGTGCGACACACGCGTTTAATAGAAACGCACGTTTAATAGAAAATAAAATTATATAATGATAGTTGGCCAGGGACCTTATTGGTTACGAACTCGACAATTCCACGCAAGCGCGTGTTTTTTACCGTGATGAGGCGTAACGTTTTATAATTTCTTCAAAAGTGTGACTAAAGAGTCCGACGAAAATCGTGGGTTCAATAACATTCTACTGTGGCTGATTTGTGGGCCCGTCGGCCTCGAAAGTTTTGGATCTTTATAATATATACTAGCAAGAATGCACGTGCGACACACGCGTTTAATAGAAACGCACGTTTAATAGAAAATAAAATTATATAATGATAGTTGGCCAGGGACCTTATTGGTTACGAACTCGACAATTCCACGCAAGCGCGTGTTTTTTACCGTGATGAGGCGTAACGTTTTATAATTTCTTCAAAAGTGTGACTAAAGAGTCCGACGAAAATCGTGGGTTCAATAACATTCTACTGTGGCTGATTTGTGGGCCCGTCGGCCTCGAAAGTTTTGGATCTTTATAATATATACTAGCAAGAATGCACGTGCGACACACGCGTTTAATAGAAACGCACGTTTAATAGAAAATAAAATTATATAATGATAGTTGGCCAGGGACCTTATTGGTTACGAACTCGACAATTCCACGCAAGCGCGTGTTTTTTACCGTGATGAGGCGTAACGTTTTATAATTTCTTCAAAAGTGTGACTAAAGAGTCCGACGAAAATCGTGGGTTCAATAACATTCTACTGTGGCTGATTTGTGGGCCCGTCGGCCTCGAAAGTTTTGGATCTTTATAATATATACTAGCAAGAATGCACGTGCGACACACGCGTTTAATAGAAACGCACGTTTAATAGAAAATAAAATTATATAATGATAGTTGGCCAGGGACCTTATTGGTTACGAACTCGACAATTCCACGCAAGCGCGTGTTTTTTACCGTGATGAGGCGTAACGTTTTATAATTTCTTCAAAAGTGTGACTAAAGAGTCCGACGAAAATCGTGGGTTCAATAACATTCTACTGTGGCTGATTTGTGGGCCCGTCGGCCTCGAAAGTTTTGGATCTTTATAATATATACTAGCAAGAATGCACGTGCGACACACGCGTTTAATAGAAACGCACGTTTAATAGAAAATAAAATTATATAATGATAGTTGGCCAGGGACCTTATTGGTTACGAACTCGACAATTCCACGCAAGCGCGTGTTTTTTACCGTGATGAGGCGTAACGTTTTATAATTTCTTCAAAAGTGTGACTAAAGAGTCCGACGAAAATCGTGGGTTCAATAACATTCTACTGTGGCTGATTTGTGGGCCCGTCGGCCTCGAAAGTTTTGGATCTTTATAATATATACTAGCAAGAATGCACGTGCGACACACGCGTTTAATAGAAACGCACGTTTAATAGAAAATAAAATTATATAATGATAGTTGGCCAGGGACCTTATTGGTTACGAACTCGACAATTCCACGCAAGCGCGTGTTTTTTACCGTGATGAGGCGTAACGTTTTATAATTTCTTCAAAAGTGTGACTAAAGAGTCCGACGAAAATCGTGGGTTCAATAACATTCTACTGTGGCTGATTTGTGGGCCCGTCGGCCTCGAAAGTTTTGGATCTTTATAATATATACTAGCAAGAATGCACGTGCGACACACGCGTTTAATAGAAACGCACGTTCTAATGATGAGACGATTTAGGAGCCAGCCGAATCTCGAGGACGAGATTCCTTTAAGTGGGGTAGGTTTGTAACGCCCGCGTTTTTGATCTCTGAGAAAATCACCTAATGAAATCACCCGGTGAAAACCGTTTCAAAAACTTTTCACCCGAGCTCCCTTTCCACCGAATCCTTTTCGCCTGTCGTTTCCCCCCCCCTCTCTCCCTGTCCGCATCGCATCACCGCTCCCTCTTTTTCCGTCCCATCCCGCGTCGTCCGCCCTCGGGTCGACCGCCGGGCCAACCATCTCTGGCCGACCGCTTGCCGACTCGCCGCCGCGAATCCCGCCGCTCCCCTTCCCTTTTCCCCCTCCCTTCCTCTTTTCTCTCTTTTTCCCCTTTCTCTTCTTTTCTTTCTCTTTTTCTTTTCTCCTCCTTTCTCCCTTCCTCTGCTTCTCCCGGCCCCGATCACCACCGCCCTGCTCTGCCCCGCTTCCCCACTCCACCACCGCCGGCCACCCCCTCTCGCTGCTCTGCACGTCGCCGCCACCCCGCTCCCCTGCCTCGCACCGCACCCAGCACGCCACCGTGTCTGCCACCTCTCCATCACCGCCGGCGCTGCCAGCACGCCACCGCCGAGCTCTCGGCCGCGCGCCCGCCAAATCGCCGCCATTGCCCACGCCACCTCGCCATCACCGCCGGCGCTGCCAGCACGCCACCGCCGAGCTCTCGGCCGCGCGCCCGCCAAATCGCCGCCATTGCCCACACGCCACCACTCGCTCTACCCATCACGACCGCCGACCGCCGTACCAAGCACTCGCGCATGCACGCCACCGCCGGCTCGGTCGCGCACGCACTCTGCCCCGCTCCGGCCGCACGCCAGTGCCGTGCCGCCCTCGGCCACCGCCGCTGCCGCCGCCGTACCTCACCGCCACACGCTCACGCCAGACTGAGCTCCCCACGCGCACGCCAAGCGCTGGCACCACTGCTCCGCACGCTCGCCGCGCTCGCCATCCCGTCACGCCGAACACAGACACGCCACCGCCGTCCTCGCCGCGGCCCCACCCGCGC
>OAMR01001267.1:4085-65120 GCA_900205405.1 Echinochloa crus-galli
CGGCAGTTGTGCCAGAGGCTACGACGGGAGGAATTATATCTCATTTTATTTATAACCACTACTATGGACCAAGATCAAAGGAATTCCAATTTCTTCATGTAGATTGTCCCATTTTATTTTGACAAGCTTCTACTAAATGAGACCAACCAATATGTATAGAAAACCTTGTCTCATTTTTCATTTCTATTCTCTTTCCATTGCTCATCTTTTGCATCATGGGATCAAACATACTTGCTTGCTTTTATGTCATTTAGAATCAATGTCAAGTACATATTCTTATCAACAATTATATTGCGCGAACATTCATAAGAATAAAACCTGCTCATATGCTTAAGCAAACAAGTTAGATCACGAATCATGTTGTCATACAAATCACCAAAACACATAAGTGCCTAGATGCACTTTCACAACCAATAGGATATGTATAAATGGTTGATGTGGTGTGCCTGATACCCCGCGTGATGATGTGAGAATTTCTTAAACAAAATTTTAAGGTGAAATTAACATGGCTATTTTTTTGCAAACGACATTATACGTGAAAACATATTCATTTTTTTGAGAAAGAACGACTCTTAAATAATTAATCATCCATGCATTTCTATGTGAGAATTTTGTGCGTTATACTCGCAAAGACTAATAAATTACATACATGAATGCTATTAGTCGTAGAAAATCGGTGGAAGATATAGGTAACGTGGCGTCTAATACAATGGGTTTCTATATGACGTGGAAGTAGAGAAATAGAGTAATAACTTTTAGTGGGGTGGATCTATATAGGTTATATAGATTAGAGTCACGCCTTCCACACATGTGGTTTTCTTTCACCCTCCTTTCAATCAATTGCAATTGTCACACCCAACTCTATTGTAAGGCAAGGTCTCGTGCCTATATTTCATCGAAATCAGAAACAACATCAAAAGATCGATTAGTTTGCAGCAACAGGCCGTGTTGAAAAGAAATCTAGAATTGGGATCATTATTGGCTTCGCCACTTTTCTATTGTTGTATGGGTCATGCAGTTGACCCATCCACAACTTGTGTACTACATAAGCAGAAGAAGAAAGTCCAAATTATTCCCTCTAGGAACGTGTAAAGTCTGAATGCCTCCTAAACTATGTTTTGGTCCAAATTACTCCCACAACTATTTTAATTCCATTAATCGAGTGAACGTGTGTTCGTGGGTTTGCATTGGGCAATGAGTGCTTTTAGCCTTTCACGATTAGATTGTATCATGCGGTGGATTGATCTAATCTGATTGGTGGTGTGGCCTCAAACGAGTTGTATCATGCGGTGGATTAACTTGTTTGTTGCCATGCTTGACGGGTGCTGCTTTCGGCCTATGCATTCTTGTTTCAATGTAAATTCGTGACTGTGTTGTGGGTTCGTAATTAAACATTGAATGCTTTTAGCTTTTCATGGTTAGATTGTATCATGCGGTGGATTGATCTAATCTGATTGGTGGTGTGGCCTCAAACGAGTTGTATCATGCGGTGGATTAACTTGTTTGTTATCATGCTTGACGGGTGCTGCTTTCGGCCTATGCATTCTTGTTTCAATGTAAATTCGTGACTGTGTTGTGGGTTCGTAATTAAACATTGAATGCTTTTAGCTTTTCATGGTTAGATTGTATCATGCGGTGGATTGATCTAATCTGATTGGTGGTGTGGCCTCAAACGAGTTGTATCATGCGGTGGATTAACTTGTTTGTTATCATGCTTGACGGGTGCTGCTTTCGGCCTATGCATTCTTGTTTCAATGTAAATTCGCGATAGCGTCTCACCCTCTATTCATTTGCCACGAACCCTGATTCGGCTGAACAGCCGGATTCGGCAGTACTCTCACGAGTGAACATGATCGTGGGTACGCTTTAAACACTGAATGCTTGGGTGCTGCTTTCGGCCTATGCATTCTTGTTTACTGCGGATTTATGATCATGCCTCACCCTTTATTTATTCTCATAACACGTCTGTCCTCGTTAATCGGTCATGGATATGTTTTGCTCTCTTTGTTTATTTAAAGTCCGATCTTACGTCATGCTGATGTTGTGCGTTCGGCAGTGTGATTCTTACATGCTTCTACCGATTGCCGAATGATATTCTGAGTAACGACAGATAGCTTGTCTGTAGCTATATGTCTCTTGAGATTGGCTTCAATGCCGCAAATATGGAACTGTCTGGTCTCAGCCGGCACGTTCCAGGTTTTGATCTAAACGTTTTTATCCCTTTGTTAGTTTTCAGGCAAACTGACTGGCACGCTTTCGGATTCGTACGCGCGGGCCACGTGTTGAAGCTAGCTAATTCGGCTTGCTGTGTGCTTGGCGCGAACTGCATATTTTGCGTCAACATAGCCGTTGGAACCGTTTGTGATGAGGGCATCACAACGGTTTCCTGGAACCGTTTGTGATAGACCGTTTGTGATGTTGAGTTCTGTAGTAGTGCTTACTAAATAAACACATAAATCTTGTAAAAATGAGCTTAAGTAAGAAATAGTGAGCACATGCCAAAGATAAAGGTATCGAGGCTTCCATTCGACATATACTCATAGACCAAAATCCTCTCACTTCCCTGCATACAGTCTCCAAGAAGCTTAACTATACTGGTATGCTGAAGCTTCGTGAGAAAGTAAATCTCGTTTTGAAACTCTAAATCTTGGACATCCAGTTGATTAGGTGAAGAACGTAGATCAAAACATCTTTTGACAGCAACCACACGTCCATCATGCAGTTTTCCCTGAATGCAAACACAATATTCAAATGGCAATAAATGTTTTTGCACAAACTAATTTGGGCAACAAAGAGTTCAATTGTATGAGTAACATGACAATGAAGTTTTTAATCTTCTACAATATTGCAGAGCTGTTTGATAGTCTTGTTAATTAGTACATCATAATTTCAAATAGAAGATTACATAAGGAGCTATATCAAAATCTAGGAAGCAAAACTTTGCAAGGGATACTCTTGCAAGCATGCAGATGAGGTCGGGGGGGGGGGTACACACAGCCAAAGCTACCTTGTCCAATTTTAGTCTCATCAGAGAAGTTGTTTGTAGCATCAACCAACTGGGCTAAACTGAATTTGCGAGCCTCTGTTATGAAATGAAAATGATATCAAGATCAATCTATTAGGCACTCCTAAACCCTACTATTTTCGTTAAAAATGCTCCTGTGGTTGCTGACAGCCATATTACTGCTTCACTGGACATACCAGCACAATTCAATTGGAGAGAGCTCTTTTTAACTTCACCATATACTTCAGTCCTGTCATAAACCGGTGGGGGATTTGCAAAACAGAAAATTAATCTTTTGATATTAGCAAAAAGTTGGAAATCCTAAATTTTTTGCATGGAATATTCGCCAAACTATCACTTTGAAGTAGCAAACCAATTAACAAAGTTCAAAATTGAATTCAAGAAATCTTGTTCAAAGCCAGTCTTCCATCGTTTTTATAAAAATGGGAAGAAAACTGGATCCATATTATACATAAGAGATAAATGTTTGTACTTATCTAACCTGGTTTTACAGGATGAGCAACCTGCAAACAGCCTCGGCACCTCTCTTACAGCCTGAAATAACAGAATGGGTGTCTGGGAGTCTGGGTACTAAAAAACTGGAAAGATATTCGTCAAAATAAGTCGATTTTGACATGGATAACTCAAGTTTTTTTTTTGTTTTTAGAGAAAGGACCTAAGTCCCAGCCTTTGCTTGAAGGCATGCAGGACCAGGGTTCGAGCCCTGACCGGTAGGCTCCCAGCTCTCGAGCGCTACCACCGAGCTACATGCTTCATTGGAAGTATACAAATACGAGAAAGAATTGATTACCATGTAAATTAATGTGATTTGGCACCTTTTTTAACCAAATTTGTATTCTCCCACATGCACTTTGTTTCTCATATTCTCTCGTTTCTTATATCACGGAGTTGTGCACATTGGTTTCCTACTAGAAGTGCGTATGCATGAAAGGAGACAAAGAGGAATAGTAAAGACTATCAGTTTTTTTCTTTTCTAGGGGTGAAGAGGAAGGACGGAGCTAATCAGATACATGGTATTCAAGTTTCAACTAATTCTCAAGCTTTTTTTTTGAACGAACGGGCATGAGGAAGGACGGGCTCTTTTTTACAGGTCGGCTAACCGGCTACAAGATTCTCAAGCTTTTATTGTCTCCATGCTTGCGTATGGCCACTGGCCAGTTTACAGTGCTTGCTTCTTTTTATTAACTCATGCCAATCTAAGATGCTTCATCATTGTTGTCGACACAAGACCTTCATGGAACAAATTAATCATTTTAATTCAGCCACTAATCATGGTTGATCCAGTTACCAAAATTTACTCTGGAGCCTACTGATTGCCATACCTGTGAATGTCGAGGCCGTATGATCTCTAGAACTTGGTCCAGCCGATCTGCGGTGTCGATGTGGCTGATGAGTTGGAAGACTTGGAGACATGAGTTTAATCTATTCTGAAGATCTCGGAACTGATCTGCCTGCTTCCCGCCAATGAAAAATTGGTATACATAGTTGTTGTTTTGGCAGGATGTGACAAGCGTGTACGCTTCACGTAGGACCTCCTCAAGCTTGTTTATTCCGTTCCTGACCTCTGGTTTTTGCATCATCTCTGAAGCCTGCAACTTTTTCAGCAGGTCGTAAATTATTTTCACATGCTGAACAAGCTGCAGACAGGTCTTCTTGTTATGGCGAACAGCTTGAGCTGCCTTCAAAATCATGATGACAAGCTTGCCTGCATCAACCCCTGCAAGCTTCGCAATGTCCATTTTCTCCCTACTTGGCTGCTTGCTTCCAGGACCAGTGACCAAACCAGACTGTAGATGTATCACCCTACTAGAACACGAGCAACTTTGCCAAACAATCTAGATCCAGCATGCTAGGTGGATGCAACAAGATCATAGGCATGCTAGGTGGATGAAACTAGGCGTTTCAAAGACAGATCAGCAATGTTAACACACAAACTAGTAATGGACAGAGGTAAGGGACAATACTCATACACGCGTAGCGGTGGTTCACACGGGGTCCTACAATACATAGACTTCCAAGCCTATGATGGTCGCCTTTGTGGAACTAGTACAAACCGTGTCCGTGGATAGACTAGTGGACAAGTGGTGGGAGTGCGAGTGATACTGCTATCGAAAGCGAGTGTTTTTCTTTTACTAGTCAAAAGACCTGATTTTCTTACAGCAAGGCGGCAATGCAATGCAGATGATCGACTGTTCAGAGACCGTGTCATTGAGCCTCTCACCGATTCTTCATGTACATGTACAGGAAGCCTTTTTAGCCTGTGATCCTTACTGCGTGAGACTTCCATTCTGAACCAAGGCTAAGAAACATTTCCACAAACACCTTGTGCTCGCCTGCATGCATGCATATGAACAGCTCCAACCACCAGAAGCTACCAAAAAAATTGTAGGATGAGGTAGTTTGGTTTGTATATGAACCTTATAGGATTTGGGCAGAAAAATAGAGGAATCGCCAAGGGGATTTGAGGTTCATATGAAGAATAGCAAGATTCAGAGGAAGAAGAAGACTGAGCAGGGTTGTTCATTCATTCATCGATATCCTCCTACTTTGTCCACCAGGAGTATATATACATGCTCAACATGGGCTAATTCGTTCTGGGCTCAGCCCAACACGGAAAAGAGCACGCATGCTCACACATAAGCCCAACATATCAATCCAAATGCTAGCCCAAAGTTCCAGAATGGTGAAAATCAGTCAGCCGCCCAAAAAGCCCAACATCGAGTGAGAGCGGCCCATGAATCCATGTAAGCTTTTCCTTTTCTTCCTAAACATTTGTAACTAATTCACTTTTGCATATATTAATGACTTTTTGTGTATTCTCTACGCATAGAACAACTGATATAGTCCAAAATTTTCCAAGCACTACTTAGAATTTAAATATACAGGTTCAACGTTTTATATTTGGATTCTATTTGGATAAAATTATTGCTAATCTATAACAAAGTTTGAATAGGTTTAACTGCATAGTAAACTTTTTTCTATGTGTACTAAAAGCTGTCATTTCGGTAGCTTCTCAGCCAGGTACAATTTGCTTGGGTTTCCAGGGAGTTCTTCTGAATAAAACCGCGCGGTTCGAAAAGCATGAAACAAAGTATTAGAATCATCTCTTGTATGTCGAATCTGGAACCTTGTAAAAGAGGAAAAAAGTGTTCATCTTTAAATTACTCCGTTATTACCTTTCTGATTAGCGAAGCGACTAGTGCGTTTAAGCTTCTGCTAGGTTCCTAATCGGTGGACGCATGGCCCCACTTGCGGCTATCATTGTTGTAAACCCAGCCATGAACTTCGTCCTTTCCAGAACACACGCTTGTTCAGTGTCCTTTGCGTGATGTCTGACGTAGAATGGGCAAAGAGTGCGGTGTGCCCTTTGCAGGCGAGTTTAGAGCCCACTGGAAAATGAGCTGCACTAAAAAAAATTGCATCCTTAATCGGCTTGTCAAAGCACAATATATTACTAAGAGTATACTTGTTTGTGCAAATGTTAATCGCAGAATTTATTTTCTTGTGAATCTCCTACAATCAGAGCAACTTGTTTGCCTCCTCAGGCTGGCGTTTTCTGAAGCTGCTACACTGACTGAATGGCTGAGAGCCAAATGGGTGGTCACTGTCAGTTCAGCTCTTTCCATTACCTGTATTATCCGATCATTAAAAATACAGTGAGTACGATTAGTTTGGTTCATGCTTACTGATCATCATGGGCCCTCACTGAATTTGCAACAGCAGAATAGTGTATACTTCCCCTGTGATTCAGCAACCACCACTAACTTTTCAAACGGCGTTGTTGCCCTACAATCAGAAAAAGATCACGAAGCTCAGCAGTCAGCAGTCGATAAAAGATGCATTGTAGGTGAGTTGGGGTTCATGGTTTTCAGTTTTAAGAGTGTACTCTATGTGTAAGTGCTAATAACAGAGTTATTTACTTGTGAATCTCGCCTTGACTCTGACAGATTGACTCGGAGACTGGTATTGTATTTTCTGAAGCTGTTATACAGCAAAGGCTAGGAGCCAAATGAGTGGTCTGTATCATTTCCAGTTCCTTCGATCTCCTATATTATGGTACCAATAAAATGCGGTGAGTAGGATTAGTTCACGCTGACTCATCACCCTGGCCCCCCAATGAATCTGAAATAGCAAATGTTGTATACTTCCCAATTTCCCATGCCATTCAGCAACCAAACCAACCAATAATTTACGATCAGAAATGGATCACGGAGTTCGCAGAACAAGTTGCCCACAAAAGTTGCAATTGTAGGTGAGTTGGGGTCTGTATGCAGGCATAGAGACGGCAGTGCACATTGCAGAGGTCAGAGGGGCCCATGTTGGTGCTGTACGTACGTTCTGGATCCTCCTTCAGATGACAGGGTCAACTCACAACTACAGGAGCAGCCGCAAATCGCAATTTATTTGGGCTTAAATATTTCAGCTCTGTGGGATGGATGATGTAGATGCACTGCTAAACTTTTTTATTTGTAGTTTCATTACGCAAGTCCGCGACCGTAAAGTTCACTTAGAGACCTAGCGGACTTTTTTTAACTTTATTCTTTAAAAAGGAACTTCTTCATTGCGAAATGAGAACTCGAGTGGAGAGAAGTGTGGTAGCTTGGATTTGCTCTTTAAGGAAAGATATCGATCTAGCTCGTTCGTGCTGTTCTCGAGTTTTCATCCCCTTACCATGGGAATGAAAAGATTCGAGACAGGTTGTGAGTGTGTGCATCTTTTTGGTGCAGGCAAGCAGGCATTACTGTTTCAGTTATCTTGATTCTTCAAAGGGAAATGTTCATGCGGAAAATACGTGAGAACATGCGGATAGGCAGATTTTCTACTCGTCCGTTTGTAAAACAAAAACATTGTTAATCGAATGAGTGTGGTTTCTTAAACAGTAAACCTGAGTCCTGAAGCACACGTCTATATCCGGATCAGTATCCTGGGGGCCTCACTGAATCTGCAGAGCAAAAATGGTGTACGGTTCCCCTGTGATCGGGCCCATGCCCCTGTAGGTTCTAGATGCCGGTAACATATCAAGCAGCAGCGAAATGCATGCAGTGTTTGTGCTTGGATCCCAGTCCCAGAGGATGAATAGAAAGCCCTAGATACACTGGGAATCTCTGTGACGAATCAGAGCAGAATTGCCCACAAATCCGACGAACCAATCCACAGGGCATGTTTACCAAAGACAGAGGTGTCGTCAGGTTCTCTTGGATCATCTGCAACATTTTCGCAACCAGACGGCGCCCCTCGTGCACGACACAGAACGCCGAGCGTGACATCCTGAACCCAATGCAGCAGCGACACCACACACACACGAGGCCGTCGCAGATGGGTGCAGAGCCTTCGTTCCCAAGGGCCTGGCGTCTTCTTCCGCCCGGCTCCCGTGCCTATATATCGCCATGGAACACGCCCGCTCACCTTGTCCTCGTCATCTCACGCACAGCTAATTGCTTCTGCCATCTTGGCACCGCCTGAATCTTCTCTGTTAGCGAGTATAGTTAGGCTTAGCCGTTTCTTCAGGGATTCAGTTTCAGCTCTGGCCGTTTCCTCTTTCTGTTGAGATTGTGAGTGGTGCTCCTCAATTGTCGGACGCCCAACAGTATTCACCGATGTACAAATACCGGAACAACTGATCAATACGACTGTCGATCGTTCTCTCATTTGCTTTCATGGTATCAGCTTAATCTGCGATCCTACTCTTCCGCTGCCTTCCTTCCACTCCTCTCCATGGCGCACAGCCCTTCCTCCACCTCCTCCTCCTCCGGTCCTTCCGGCGCCGCCACACAGGACCTCAATCCTTTCCATGCCGCGCCTGTGCTGGCCGTATCTGCCTCCTCTATTCCCCTGATGAATATTCGTCACCATGTGCCGGAGACTCTCGATCTCCACGATGCCAATTACGCCTCCTGGAGCTCCCTTTTCGAGCTTACCTTCCGCAAGCTCGGGCTCATTGATCACGTCGACGGCACCGTCGACGCCCAGGCTCGTCTGCTCGATGCCGAGTGGACACAGATCGACCATTGCATCGTCGCGTGGATCTACCTCACAGTTTCGAAGACGATCCGCGACCTGGTGTTCCAACGTCGTGCCACCACCTTCTCCGCCTGGAACGCCGTGCGCACCCTCTTCCTCAACAACGCGTCTCAGCGCGCAGTTTATGCTCTCCAGGACTTCCACACCCTTCAGCAGGGCGATCTCTCCGTCCACGACTACTGCTGTCGCCTCAAGCGCCTGTCGGACACCCTCACCGACGTCGGTCATCCCATTACCGACAAAGATCTCGTCGTCAACACTCTGCGCGGCCTCAGCCTCAAGTACTCCAACGCGCTCGGCGTCATCAACGCCATGAACCCGCTCCCCTCCTTCATGTGGGTGCACGCCTATCTTCTTCAGGAGGAGACGCGCGTGGATCGCACCCACAAGATGGAGGCCGCCAGCACCCTGCTCGCCGCTGGTTCTGCCCCTGGAGCTAACCCTGGAGCGGCGGCAGCTCTTGTCGCCACCGGCGCTTCCTCGGGCGCGTTCCGGCCGCCGGTCTCATCACCGGCTCCCTCGACGGCCACAGGCGGCGACCGCAAGAAGAAGCGCAAGCAGTCCGACGGCAAGCCTCGCTACAATTCCGGATCCAATCCGGGAAACGCGGGCCAGCAACAACCACCGTGGGGGGCCCCTTACCCCTGGACCGGTATGGTCCAGGCCTGGCAGGTCCCGCCACCCAACCGGCGCCCGCCGTCTGTCGGCTCGATCTCCACCAGGCCCGTCGCCCCGCCGCAGGCCATGCTCGCGCAGGCTCCACCGCCTCATCTCCAGCAGTACTCCTTCGGCGCGCCGCCCAACCTCTACACCGCCCTTCACGGTCAGCCCTCTTCCACCGCCGCGTACTCCGGCAGCGGTGATTGGTTCCTCGACACCGGCGCGTCGTCACACATGACGGGCAACCCTGGTATATCCAATTCCCTTCCCGTTCCTCCCGGTTCAGCTCATGTCATTGTTGGCAATGGTGCTTCTCTTCCTGTCACGCACTCCGGCGATCTCACAGTCCCCACTTCTTCTGCTGCACCTCTTCATTTGCGCAATGTTCTCGTTTGTCCATCTCTGGTTAAGAATCTTGTTTCAGTTCGTGCTCTGACCCGTGATAATCCTGTCACTGTCGAATTTGATGCACTTGGATTCTCTGTCAAGGATCTTCGAACGGGGACGACACTTCTCCGATGTGATTCTGCCGGGGAGCTGTACCCTCTCCACGCCACTGCCACCACTCCACATCATGGCCTCGCCGTCTCCAGCTCCTCCACATTGTGGCATGCTCGTCTCGGCCACCTCAGTGACAGTTCGCTCAACACTTTACTTCGCTCCTTTCCATTTACTTGTTCTAAGCTAGATAGCCACTCATGTCATGCCTGTCGTCTTGGCAAACATGTCCGGCTCCCTTTTGCTTCTTCCAATAACATAGCTAGTCGAGCATTTGAATTGCTTCATTGTGATTTGTGGACATCACCGGTGATAAGCAACTCGGGTTACAAATATTACCTTGTGATTCTTGATGATCATACGCATTTTGTTTGGACTTTCCCCTTGCGCAATAAGTCGGATGTTCTCCCCACCATCATTTGTTTTCATGCATATGTTCGCACCCAGTTCAGTGCATCCATTGCTTCTCTACAGACAGATAATGGCCGTGAGTTTGACAACCACGCCTTGCGCTCGTTCCTGTCCACGAATGGCATGATTCTTCGCCTCACTTGCCCTTACACTTCACAGCAGAACGGCCACGCCGAGCGTATCCTGCGCACTCTGAACGACAGCGTTCGTGCGCTCCTGTTCCACGCCGACGTTCCGGCCACGTTCTGGCCCGAGGCTCTCGCCACGGCGACATACGCTCTCAATCGTCGCCCATGCCGTCCGCGCAACAACAACACGCCATATGCTCTTCTTTACGGACACCATCCATCCTATGATCATATGCGCGTTTTCGGTTGTCAGTGCTATCCCAACTTGACGGCCACTGCTGCTAACAAGCTCTCGCCGCGCTCCGTGCCGTGCATTTTCTTGGGTTACCCCGCGGACACCAAAGGCTATCGCTGCTACGATCCGGAGACTAATCGCGTGATCGTCTCATGCCATGTTTATTTCGACGAGACTATGTTTCCTTTTCGCTCCAGGACGTCTCCAGCACCTGTCGCCTCGCCACCGACTTCTGACGAGCTGCTGTCCTCGCCATCGGTACGCCGCGTCGCGCCTCGCCTCGCTCCTCTACCTCAGCGTCGCGCACCATCGCCAACACCGACGGCATCCCCGTCACACGACGTCGCCCCGGCTTCCTCTACACCGACGCCCCGATCGCCTACGCCGGTGCACGCCGCGACGCCTCTAGTCATCGACACGGTGTCCCCGTCGACACCGGTGCACGCCGCGACGCCACCATCGACGACTGTCCGTGCTGCCTCGACATCACCGTCGACGCCTGTCAACGCTGCGACACCACCGCCAGCGTTTGACGCTTCACCGCTGCAGTCGCCACATACCAGCGACGCCACAGCGTCGCCGTCTCTGCCTGCTGGTCACGCCGCGTCGCGGTCGTCGTCAACGCCAGGGCTGCCACTCACCGCACCGCCCCCCGCGCCCGTTCCGCAGCATCCCATGGTGACGCGCGCTCGTGTGGGCACGTTCAAGCCACACCCGCGCTATGCCACCGTCGCCACGGTCGCCGATCCACCACCGGTCCCCACCTCCATTCGCGCGGCACTGTCCGACGACGGGTGGTGTCGCGCGATGCAAGAAGAGCACGACGCTCTCCTGCGAAACAAGACATGGCATCTTGTACCGCGACCGCAAGGCGCTCGAATCATCAACGGCAAGTGGGTGCTCAAGAACAAGTTGAACCCCGACGGCTCCCTTGAACGCCGCAAGGCCCGTTGGGTTCTCCGCGGCGACGTCCAGCGCCCCGGCATCGACTTCGACCAGACGTTCTCTCCTGTTGTCAAACCGGCCACCATTCGCACGGTGCTCACCTTGGCTGCATCGTACAATTGGCCGGTTCACCAACTCGACGTCAGCAACGCTTTCCTCCACGGCGAGCTCAAGGAAACTGTCTATTGTCAGCAGCCCACGGGTTTCGTCGACAGCGCGCATCCCGACCATGTTTGCCTCCTCGACAAATCCCTCTACGGCCTTCGCCAAGCTCCACGGGCGTGGTACCAGCGTTTCGCGGCGCATCTTCGGTCTCTCGGCTTCGTCACCAGCGGCTCGGATTCCTCCTTGTTCGTGCTTCGGCGTGGCGCCGAGACGGCTTGGTTGCTCCTGTACGTCGACGACATTGTTCTCACGGCGTCGTCCACGTCGCTCCTCCAGCACATCGTCCGGGATCTGCGTGGCCCCTTTGCCATGAAGGATCTGGGTCCCCTCTCTTATTTTCTTGGGATCCAGGTGCGACGTACGGCCAAAGGGTTCTTTCTTCATCAGCAGCAGTATGCCGAGGACATCCTCGAACGCGCCGGGATGCTGAATTGCAAGCCTGCATCTACGCCGGTGGACACCAAGGCCAAGGTCTCTGCTGCTTCAGGCGTTCCGCTCTCCGATCAGACCTTCTATCGCAGCATCGCCGGAGCCTTGCAGTACCTGACGCTCACAAGACCGGAATTGGCTTATGCAGTGCAGCAGGCTTGCTTGCACATGCATGAGCCTCGCGACGTCCACTGGACCATCGTCAAGCGCATCCTTCGGTATGTTCGCGGTACCACGGGCCATGGCATCTTCCTCCGCGCATCCACTTCCACAGCTCTGACGGCGTACACTGACGCCGATTGGGCTGGGTGTCCGGATACGCGCCGCTCCACATCAGGGTTCTGCATTTTCCTCGGAGATGCTCTGGTGTCGTGGTCCTCCAAGCGCCAAGCCGTGGTCTCGCGTTCTTCTGCTGAAGCCGAGTACAGGGGGGTCGCCAACACTGCTGCTGAATGTTGCTGGCTCCGCAATCTCCTTGGCGAACTCCAAGTCGTCATCAACAAGGCAAGCATCATCTTTTGCGACAACATCAGTGCCGTCTATCTTTCAGACAATCCGGTTCATCACAAGAGGACCAAGCATGTCGAGCTCGACATTCATTTCGTCCGGGAACGAACTGCTCTTGGCCAACTTCGCGTTCTGCACATCCCTACTCGCCATCAGTATGCCGACATCATGACCAAAGGGCTGCCAACTTCTTTGTTTGAAGAATTTCGAGACAGTCTCTGCATCAGATCGACGCATTGACTGAGGGGGGGTGTTAGCGAGTATAGTTAGGCTTAGCCGTTTCTTCAGGGATTCAGTTTCAGCTCTGGCCGTTTCCTCTTTCTGTTGAGATTGTGAGTGGTGCTCCTCAATTGTCGGACGCCCAACAGTATTCACCGATGTACAAATACCGGAACAACTGATCAATACGACTGTCGATCATTCTCTCATTTGCTTTCATGGTATCAGCTTAATCTGCGATCCTACTCTTCCGCTGCCTTCCTTCCACTCCTCTCCATGGCGCACAGCCCTTCCTCCACCTCCTCCTCCTCCGGTCCTTCCGGCGCCGCCACACAGGACCTCAATCCTTTCCATGCCGCGCCTGTGCTGGCCGTCTCTCCCTCCTCTATTCCCCTGATGAATATTCGTCACCCGTCCACGCCGGCGACGACCCCTACACGGTCATGCACGAAGCCTACCTCGCCGCCAGGGTGCACCTCGGCACGTTCAGGTGGGTACAAAATCTGTCTTCCTTGTGGGACCCACACGTCAGGTTTGAGGTGTCCAGATCCTGACCGTCGGTTTCGTGATCGGACGGCGGTGATTAACTGACTCTCGACACGTCCAGATCCTGACCGTCGGTTTCGTGATCGGACGGAGGAGAAGGCTCTGCCGGCGATGGCGGGGCGGTTCGGGTGGTGCACGTGGGACGCCTTCTACCTCACCGTGGACCCTGCTGGCATATGGAAGGGCGTCGCGGAGCTCGCCGGCGCCGGCCTGCCGCCGCGGTTCGTCATCGTCGACGACGGCTGGCAGAGCGTGAACCGCGACGAGGACCCGCCCGGCGAGGACGCGCCGGGGCTCGTGCTCGGCGGGGACCAGATGACCGCGCTCCTCTACCGCTTCGACGAGTGCGAGCGCTTCCGCCATTACAGCGAGGGCGCGCTGCTCCGCCGCCCGCCGGAGATGTTCTACGACGCGGCCATGCCCAAGGCCGTCGTGCGCAAGGCCGCCGAGATCGAGAACGCCGGCAAGGCCAGGAAGAAGGCGGCGGCGGCGCGGGGCGGCGCCGCCGCCGATCTGTCCAGCTTCGACGCCAAGATCGCGCAGCTGCGGCGCGAGCTCGAGCAGCTGCTCGCGAAGAGGGACGCCGTTGTAGCCAAGGTCACCGACGGCGATGGCGGCGCCGGCGGGGCCTACTACGCCGGCCTCTCGGAATCCATCGCGAAAAACTTCGCCGGCACGGGGATCATCGCCAGCATGCAGCAGTGCAACGACTTCTTCTTCCTCGGGACGCAGCAGGTGGCCATGGCGCGCGCCGGCGATGACTTCTGGTTCGAGGACCCCAATGGTGACCCCATGGGCGTGTTCTGGCTGCAAGGTGCACACATGGTGAATTGCGCGTACAATAGCCTGTGGATGGGGCAGTTCATCCGCCCGGATTGGGACATGTTCCAGTCTGATCATGCCTGCGCCGCCTTCCACGCGGCGTCGAGGGCGTTCTGCGGCGGCCCTGTCTATGTCAGTGACTCGCTTGGCGGCCATGACTTCGAGCTGCTCAGGAGGCTCGTCTTCCCGGATGGAACCGTGCCCAGGTGCCTGCACTATGCTCTGCCCACCAGAGACTGCCTCTTCAAGAACCCACTCTTTGATCAAGAAACTGTGCTCAAGATTTGGAACCTGAACAAGGTCAGTGATTACTCAGTTATGTGCAGTTTGTCTTGATCTTTTGCATTTTTAACATATTATTTCAGGATAGTATTGGCAAATCTGTAAACTTAGTTCTTCAGTTACTATTCTTGATTGACAAGTAGTAGTATATCTGAAGTTCTGAAGTCTGAAACTGAAAACTGACCAATTTTATTGCAGTTTGGAGGGGTCATTGGGGCGTTCAATTGCCAGGGTGCAGGTTGGGACCCGGCAGAGCACCGTGTCAGAGGCTACTCACACTGCTACAAGCCGGTCTCTGGCGAAGTCCGGCCTTCTGATGTCGAGTGGAGACAGAGGGAAGACACCTCTGCAATGGCTGACGCCGCATCATATGCAGTCTACCGATGCCAAACCGAAGAGCTTCTACTGATGAAGGAAAATTCAGAACCCATCCAGTTCACCCTGCAGCCATCATCCTTTGAGCTCTTCACATTTGCTCCGGTCACAACCATCGAAGGTGCCACCAAAGTGCGGTTTGCGCCAATCGGGCTGGTCCACTTGCTGAACTGCGGCGGTGCCATCGTCGATGTGGAGTATTGCAGTGGTGGTGGTGAGGTAAGGATGAAGGTGAAGGGGTCAGGAAAGCTGCTGGTATACTCTGATCTGAAGCCGAGGAGGAGCTTGGTTGATGGCTTTGAGTCTGAATTTGAATTGGGAAATAGCGGGAAACTGATGGTTGATGTGACGTGGAAGCAGGAGAAAGACGGTGTCTCTGACGTGGTCTTCTGTTACTAGCTAGGAGACGAGAATGCTTTGCTGTTCTGCTCCTGCAAACCAACAATGCTTGCAATTCTGCAATTCTTTGCGTTTTTCTTCTTGCGTTTACTTTTTCTTATATATTGTATAGCAGAAATAGTTTGTTTTTTTATTGTGTGTAATTTGTAATATTTTTAATGAAATGGAATATAAGTTGAAATTTTGTGCCTACTTGGTTTGGCTATGAGTTGCAACTATATGCTCCACCGGCTTCTGTAATTTGCAGGGGTGTGGATTAGGATAGCTTTATACTTTATAGCTAGCATTGCTCGTATTCAGGGCTGAAAATGATCGCTAAACGCCCAATCAATTTTAAGTTTCATATGTTTTCTTAAAAATAAAATAAAATATGATAATACCATAACTGAATATTACATCGTCTATCAGATAAAAAATTTGAAACAGTCATTTCATTCACACCTTGACATGGATTAAAGAAAATGCAATTTGATCATAGATCAGTTAGTAAGGTTACTTGCGGTGGAATCTCGCCGCCATGGTTTGAGTCCGTACTGAGTACACTGGTGTCGTATTTTATAAAAAAATTATTTCAGACTAATTGCAATATTCTTCAAGTTGTAGGCAATCTTGACATATGCTGGCTCAGTCTCTCGGATGTGCTTATAGGATTAGGGCTTACGTATGGGTATTCAAATGGGTGAGTGTGCGTATGTATGTGTGAGCGTCTGCATCTGTACTGATGTATGCTAGGTTGCTTGTGGTGTAACCCGCCTTTCAGGGTTCGAGTCCTCGACTCAGCACTAATGTTGCATTTTCTTGAATTTATTCTAGAATTTATCCAGCGATATTCTTCCAGTGTAGGCGACGTGCCCATCGATAGTGAGACGCTTGTGGTGACTTCGTCAATCTCGACACCTGATGGTCAACCTCTCAGAGGTGCTCCTTTAATTAATTACTTGCTCAAGGACCAGAGAAGTTCCGCCATACGGGAAATGGAAAATGAAATATTTTCAAGGAAAAGTGATAGATCGATCAAAGAATTAACTTGGTTAGCAGTGTACACCTGCAAACAATCATTTCCCAGCTATATATATATATATATATATTCAATCTACAATTGTTATATAGAAAAATACAAGTACAACTTTAATTGAACACGTACATACATGCATTATATTAAAAACCCTGTGTTGTAAGGAAATGAAAGGAACCGAACCAGCAGCTAGCAAATGATGTGTGGATCGATAATGGACTCCAGTTCTCCAGATGATACCGGCACACATGTAACGGGATTAAACTCCTCCGGCCTGCTGGTGATGCCGGCGTGCAGCAGCAGCGCCCACAGGAGCGTGAGGAGCTCGCTGCCGCGCTGCAGGCCCTCGATGTGGCCCTTGACGTCATCGGACGGCGCGAGGTAGAGCACCATCTCTGACCAGAACTCTGCCAGGAGCTCCCACACCTTGTCTGCTTGGTCTCCGGCGGCGGCCTCTACACTCCCTGAGCTCGGAATTATTATTTCGGCCTCCTCCACCAGCTGCTTTGCAAGCCTTGTGCCCTTGTTGAGCACCTCATGGTAGCTCATGCCAGAGAAAGCCTCGATTAGCTGGTGCCCGTACACAGCCTTCTTCTCCAGCACCACTACATCGCCGCCGAAGCACTTGGACGACGCCTCCTCGATGCCCTTCCTAACGTCCTCATAACGGCGTTTGGTCCAGGCAGAGTCGTCCGGCAGCAGGTCCGGGGCCTCGGCGACCAGGTACGTGCAGTAGCGCGACAAGGTCCGGGCGACGACGACGCTAACGCTACAGGTGCTGGTGCTGGCCGACGAGGAGGAAGACTCGTCATCGTCCCTTTCGATGATGATATCGAAGAGACTGGTGGCGATGTGCCAGATGAGGATAGCATCGGTGGTGGTGGCGACGTCTCCGCCGCCGTCACGGCACGCCCAGGTGATGTCATGGAGGCGGCCGAACAGTTGGCCGTGCTGCTGGCGCCGCCTCACCGCGGCCGCTCCGGCGCTGAGCTTCCCGCCGCTATCCCTGAAGGATCTGAGGATGGCCGCCTCCACCACTGGGGGGATCTTGATTATGGCCTTGTTGTGCTGGTTCTTGTTCCACCTCAAAAAAAAGAGGGAGAGCAGGTGTTTGAATTTGAATAGCAGGCGGCAAGCACATGCACATGGCCGTCGGCAGCCGGGAAGCAGGCATGGTTCTAGCAGCAGCTCGGTCTGCCGCATTTCATGCTTCCAAAACTCTCGATGCTTGCATCTGAGCAGGCAGGCGAAGATCGCCCGGACACAACGGTGCCGGCTCCGGAGGTTGTGCCCAATTATGCTGATCTTGGTCCAGTTGGAGCGCACGCCGTCGACCATCTCCGAAATCTCGGTGCTCGCGTTGACAATCGCCAGAACTATGGCAAGCACTAGCAGAGGGGGGCACCAGCCCTGAACAACGATATACTCCCGCCACAAAACGGCGATGAGGATGAGCGCCATGAAGGCGAGGAAGGGGAGGATGATCAAGGACAGGAGGAAGTGGAGCGCCGTGGCCTTGGTGCCCAGGGAGGCCACCGGGAGAGGGAAGTAGAAAAAATCGCGGGCGAACGAGAGCTCGCCGGCGATCACCCGGAAGATCCTCTTGTGGTCGTCGTGTCGGCCTAGCAGTCCGTCGTGGACGAAGCGGAACGCCCAGCCGGTGCCGGCCTCGGCGAGCCGGTAGCCGGCGAAGCGCCGGCGCAGGCACTTGAACAGAGCGAAGGAGAGGCAGAGGTCCCTGCAGTTGTGCTTCATGAGACGGCGCCGGCCGTCGTCGTCGCTCTCCGACTCCGACCAGGACCAGACCCGGTCCAGTGTGACCAGCTTGCTGCTGCTCTGTTGTTTGCTATCCTTATTAGTATTATCTTGCTGAAGAGCTAAACGCTTGACATGGTACCCTGCCGGGGTTTCTTCCACGTCCCGGTTCCTTTCCCCCGTCACAATGAGAGGGGGCACGTCGCCGGTGTCGTCGTCGAAGCAGCCACCTTGCCGGAGCTGCACCATGTAGCCGGCGATGAGCTGAGCGTTGCGGCCAAGGGCGAAGGAGGCCGTCGCTTTCCGGAACGCGGCGAACCTGAGCACCGTCCTGCAAGCACCGAGCACCCATAGCGGCGAGATCAGCAGCATCACTACCAGAAGGTCGGTATCCTTTTGGCGGCACACGTTGTAGATGACAAGCCCCGCCACCCAGAAGGTGTTGATGAAGCTCTCCGTAGACGGCCGGATCTTCAGGTCGTCCCCGCCGGCAGCTGCCGGCGAAGCGACGGCAGCCACGGCCAGGGCCGCCATGTCGGCCTTGGCCCTGAGGAACTGGGTGAGGACGACCAGCAAGAGGAGAAAGCTCGTTCTCAGAAAGGCGGTGTCGTCGTCATCGTCGTCGCTGTGCGCCGACGGGATGTAGGTGGTAAGGTAGGACATGACGAAGGTCATGAGTGGGAAGTATGCCGCGGAAACGGCCCAGAGCATGAAGCGGAGCACCGGACGGCCGCTCCGCCGCTGCCGCGAGCTGAGAAACATCAACAGCGGGGCATGGAAGGCGACCACTGCAAGAAGAATGGTGGCCCTGATTTCTTTTTTCCATAGGGCTTTAATTGCTTTTTTTGCATCTTCTTCACTCCAATGAATGCCATACATCATCATATTAGATGGATGATTAAGCTGCAGCTTGCTTGGATCATATCGGAGACGAAGACAAGCTAGCATGAAGTCTTTATAGAAACTAAGCGATGCCCGTCTGTCATGCTGCATGTGACTGGCCACAACAATGTTAAGTTATTCTTAAAGAGGAGACAAATTAAAGCATGCCCCTCTCAAGGAAAGAATAAAAAAATAATGCCACAAGTGATTTATACGCTACACAGCCAGGTTCGTTTTCTTTTGCCTAGCTTCTTTCTTCTAAAGGGTAGTAGGTGGTAATTGCATATATTAATTATTTATGTAAAATTGTTGGTTAAAGCTTAAACAAAAAGTTAACAGTATCATATATTTAAGAACGAAGGCAGCATAGATCGCATGCAAATATATAAATTGCTGCCTGTGTCCCTGTTGGTGCAATGCGCCAGAACTATGGCTAGCAATAGCAGAGGGGGGAAGCTGTGGTCAACAGCGTCAGCGATTAAGATGCAGAAAAGGGCGATGAGGAAGAGCACCAGGAAGGTGAGGAAGGAGAGGATGGGCAAGGACAGGAGGAAGTGGAGCGCCGCGGCCTTGGTGCCTAGGGAGGCGACCGGGAGAGGGGAGTGGAAGAAATCGCTGGCGAACGAGAGCTCGCCAGCGATCACCCTGAAGATCCTCTTGTGGTCATCGTGCGGGCCTAGCAGCCCGTCGTGGATGAAGCGGAACGCCCAGCTGGTGCCGGCCTCGGCGAGCCGGTAGCCGGCGAAGCGCCGGCGCAGGCACTTGAACAGAGCGAAGGAGAGGCAGAGGTCCCTGCAGTTGTGCTTCATGAGACGGCGCCGGCCGTCGTCGTCGCTCTCCGACTCCGACCAGGACCAGACCCGGTCCAGTGTGACCAGCTTGCTGCTGCTCTGTTGTTTGCTATCCTTATTAGTATTATCTTGCTGAAGAGCTAAACGCTTGACATGGTACCCTGCCGGGGTTTCTTCCACGTCCCGGTTCCTTTCCCCCGTCACAATGAGAGGGGGCACGTCGCCGGTGTCGTCGTCGAAGCAGCCACCTTGCCGGAGCTGCACCATGTAGCCGGCGATGAGCTGAGCGTTGCGGCCAAGGGCGAAGGAGGCCGTCGCTTTCCGGAACGCGGCGAACCTGAGCACCGTCCTGCAAGCACCGAGCACCCATAGCGGCGAGATCAGCAGCATCACTACCAGAAGGTCGGTATCCTTTTGGCGGCACACGTTGTAGATGACAAGCCCCGCCACCCAGAAGGTGTTGATGAAGCTCTCCGTAGACGGCCGGATCTTCAGGTCGTCCCCGCCGGCAGCTGCCGGCGAAGCGACGGCAGCCACGGCCAGGGCCGCCATGTCGGCCTTGGCCCTGAGGAACTGGGTGAGGACGACCAGCAAGAGGAGAAAGCTCGTTCTCAGAAAGGCGGTGTCGTCGTCATCGTCGTCGCTGTGCGCCGACGGGATGTAGGTGGTAAGGTAGGACATGACGAAGGTCATGAGTGGGAAGTATGCCGCGGAAACGGCCCAGAGCATGAAGCGGAGCACCGGACGGCCGCTCCGCCGCTGCCGCGAGCTGAGAAACATCAACAGCGGGGCATGGAAGGCGACCACTGCAAGAAGAATGGTGGCCCTGATTTCTTTTTTCCATAGGGCTTTAATTGCTTTTTTTGCATCTTCTTCACTCCAATGAATGCCATACATCATCATATTAGATGGATGATTAAGCTGCAGCTTGCTTGGATCATATCGGAGACGAAGACAAGCTAGCATGAAGTCTTTATAGAAACTAAGCGATGCCCGTCTGTCATGCTGCATGTGACTGGCCACAACAATGTTAAGTTATTCTTAAAGAGGAGACAAATTAAAGCATGCCCCTCTCAAGGAAAGAATAAAAAAATAATGCCACAAGTGATTTATACGCTACACAGCCAGGTTCGTTTTCTTTTGCCTAGCTTCTTTCTTCTAAAGGGTAGTAGGTGGTAATTGCATATATTAATTATTTATGTAAAATTGTTGGTTAAAGCTTAAACAAAAAGTTAACAGTATCATATATTTAAGAACGAAGGCAGCATAGATCGCATGCAAATATATAAATTGCTGCCTGTGTCCCTGTTGGTGCAATGCTCGTGATAAATAAGGACATGGAGCAGTTCTTTCGGTTAATCTATGTCATTAGTTCATCATAAAGATCCATGTAATAATTGTATTTCATTTGAGCTTCTTATTTACGTACTTTATTTCCTGAGTAGTATGGAAATAAAGTTTCTTTTTTGGTTTTCAATTCAGAAAGTTACCAATTATATTTGAAATGGACTCCTTTAGTTAATCTAGACCATTAGATCATCATTTAATCATCGATATGTATCTTTCTCTTTTTTTCTCAAATAAGGCAATAAGTTTTAGACCCTCTTAGCGAGCATAGTGGCTTATTTTAACACTTTCTTATTATGATAATGGATATATTCTATTAATTCAAAACCCATGTACAAAACGGTTATTCCAACTCTTCAAAAGCCAGCAAAATAAAATGGAAGCTATATTTTGGAAAGCAAAGGCCTAATAAATAAACGGTACCTAAGCTCAGTCCGAGAATATGAGACTTGATATACTCGCAGGCAGTACAGCTGGCCCTGGCCCTGCCCGTACACAGTAAATTAAGACCAAGCTTGTGACTTTGTGAGCACAACAACGTTGAGACAATGCGTATCTGAAGCAAAGAATAAATTAAAGTATGCAGAGAGTCTTCACCCTTTAACAAGAAAACATAACAGGAGATCGAGCAAGTAATCGATGGCTCAATGCACGCATCTCAGGTAAAGAACGAATAGAAAAGGATGCACGAGGACTTTATTTTTCGAAAAGAACAAAAAGAAACCGATATATACTAAGGAGACAGTTCACATGTCGAATAAAGGACGAATGACACACGCTGTACGTCTTTACACAGCATCACTACAAATTGCATCTCAAGGGAAGAATAAAGAAGCATTCTCCTTCCCGCAGCTTTATTTAGAGCATTTCTAGCAGTTCTAGATAAAAAAAAATAGAAAAAGAATTTAACAGAAGTACGAAATGTCTCCACCCCAGTTTATAGCCACCCTTCCCCAAAGTACGTAGAGCATTGTCACTATTTTAACTCTCTACTCGCGCTTCACAGCTTTGGACCCTTAGCTAGTTAGCTTTTGTTTACCTTTGCATTTATTTTTTTCTTCCAAATACGTACGAGAGCTGCACATCATTGTATTAAGAAGAAGTAAAAACAAAAGTTTCAATTTACAAGTTGGACTCCGGGGGAGAAATCTCTCACCCACATCTGCACCGCAGAAACAACGTACCCTGGCCTAGGCTGAAGAACTGCTACTAATGTCTACTGAAACTACCAAGACGCCTAGTGCCCGCCAAACCCCAGAGGTCGGCCTCTAGCTTGATGTAATGAAGCAGCTCCTGGATTGTTGATGAAGGCTCATTGAAGAGCCGTCCATTCCTCTCCTTCCATAATTCATAAACTCCAAGCTATATGCATGAAGAGAGTGTCAAGTCCCTTTCTCTTGCTCCTCGGCTGATGGTACACTTGTGGTAGACACGCATGATCATTTATTGGGTGGACTCGGGTTCGTACATCGTACCAAAAAACTCAGTGCTTTCTTTCCTAAAAAAGAAAAAAAAACAGCGTGCTTTTCCTCAGCCGGCGTAAACCCGACATGTGAGGCTGTCAATGAGCCAAAAAATTTGTCCCGCCTCCTTGGCTGCTCGGCCGCTGCTCCGCCGCCACGCCGACGCCGGCGGCGAACGCGAACACCATGGCGCGGACTCTACATACTCTAGCTATCTACGTGCGTGTGGGTTAGCGTTTTTATGTGAGCGTGTAGTCTATAACTCTATATAGAATGGAACGAAGTGCAGCGCGCATCAGCTGCAGAAATAGAGCTCGACTGTCACTAGACACTTGCACTAACGAATATATGTGCCCCTGTAAATTGTTTCTCATGAACTTTATGCATCCCAACTTCCAAGAGAGCAGGATGAGTATGTTGACATATTGTACTACATATTGTTTGAATTGTTCAGTCTTTGAAATGTTGCAATATGCATGTTAGGAAGCTGCGACGGCCATATAGCTTCTTCCATGGTGCCTGTATAGTAGTTTACATTCATGGGCCTGCAGCCACTTCCCTGACACGGGTCCAAAAAGCAACTCCCAAATTCACCGTGCAAAAAAAAGATTCCCCGTCACATCAAAATATCATAACATGTATGGAGTACTAAATGTAGATGAAATCAAAAATTAATTGCACAGTTTTGTTGTACTATGCGAGACGAACATTTTGAGCCTAATTATTCAATTTTTGGACAATTTTTCGCACATACAAACGAAATGATACAGTGACGTAATGATTACGAAGAGATCTCAAACTCCCAAATTTGCTGAATTAAGAGAATCATGGGCCATCGTCGCGTAGGATTAACCTGCTCATGCTGCCGTCGAGTGTGTATTCTGTCAACAAAGTTCTCTACTTCTTTTTTTTTCTCATGAAACACAATATAGATGTAAAGTATTCATATCAATCATGTTAAGTAGAAAAACATATATATACATGGAGGAATTGCAGGTCATTAGTCCCACATTCTACATTTGATTCCAGAGACACCACACAGTTGTATCCAATTACTACTAGTTGAGCTGTAAATGTATCATACTAATTAAATTACTATTGAAAGACTTTGGTCGTCAGTGCTCTGCAACAACTTGCAGGCAAATGGAAAAATAACCCTAACATTTTCCTCCAATTCTACAAATTAAACACGCATCAATATAATAATATTGGCAGAGCTCCTATCATAATGCTCTTTTTAGTGCGAGCAGGTACAACCTGCACTACCAAAACATTCGACTTTTGCACCGGTTGGGAAAGCCTTTTAGTACCGGGTATCCCAATCGGTGCTAAATATCCGAGGCTAAAGGGGATACCCTTTAGCACCGGGTGAAATAACCGGTGCTAAAGGTCCTACCACCACAGCAGGGATAGAAGGACCTTTAGCACCGGTTGGTATCTACAACCGGTGCTAAAGTTTTTTACGCATAAAAAAATAAATATTTTTTACTCCTCGTCTCTTTCCCTCCCCTCTTTTATTGCCGCCATGTCATCTTCTCTCCTGTTCTTCAAGAAGAAGATAAATAGAAAAAGAATTTAACAGAAGTACGAAATGTCTCCACCCCAGTTTATAGCCACCCTTCCCCAAAGTACGTAGAGCATTGTCACTATTTTAACTCTCTACTCGCGCTTCACAGCTTTGGACCCTTAGCTAGTTAGCTTTTGTTTATCAAGTGAGAAAAAAATAAAAACGGAAACAAGATATCACTACGATATAATAAACAGAACCAAACAATGTATACTTTTTTCGAATGGAATGGGTTATATTGATCTCACGGAAACATTACAACCCACACAAGAAAGATCTTGAAATTACAAATAACGCATGCGCACAACAATCCTCCTTGCGTCCGCATGTTCATCGTGCTCTGCCATCCACTGCAACTCCCGTCAACGACTGGAGCTGAAATAGACAAGAAGATCCACAGTTCCCTCACTATCTCCGAAGCACAGCTCCAAAAAATGGTAGAAGTCACAAGAGCAAGCACCGCCACGTCAGGGAAGACAGCACAAGAGAGAAATCCGCAGCTATCCCCAGTAAAGAAGACGACCCGGCAGAACACGGGTCCCATCCGAACGCAAATCAAATGACCCAACCGAACCTCGCCAGATGATTCAAGCAAAAGGACTCACCTGAATCCAGCGTCCGCCTAGCAGCACCGCGCGCCTGCCAGCGCCCTCCCACGCGCGTCGCCGGCCTGCGTCCCGCCCACGCGCATTGCCCGCCAACGCCCAGCCCACACGCGCCGCCGCCCGCTCGCCTGGATGGGGAAGAAAGAATCCAAGTGAGAAGAGAAGAGAGAAAAGAGAAGGAGAAGAGATAAGGTTGGGAGGAAGAGAGATAAAAGAAGAGAAAGGAGTGGCTGTCGGAGTGGCTCGTTAGCACCGGTTGTAGTGTAAAACCGGTGCTAAATGGGTTTGCCAAAATCAGCACCAGGTGGTGGCTGTATCCGGTGCTAATTTAGGACATTTAGCACCGGATTTTGCTACGACCCGGTGCTAATGAGCTCCTCCCTGCTGCACTTACGCGCCGTTCCGCTCCTAGCCATTGGACCCGGTGCTAATGCACTCTTTAGCACCGGATCTAAATGATACCGAGGCATTTGAGTGGGGCGAATATAAGTTTTTCTGGTAGTGCTGTTATGGTTTTTCCATCAAGCCAGAAAAGATATGTGCTGGTAACTTGGCTTTTTTCACTGCTGGCGAGCCTAGTTGCTGTCAGCATTAAAAAAGCCGCATACCAGCAAAAATCTTCTCTGGCATAGAGGAAACCACCGGGTTATTCATCATACTTAGCTGGGAATTTATTTTCAATATCAATAGTAGTAGGTGTGCATACATAACATTACAACATGTTTTATACATGAGTACAAATCTTTTCTGGCATAATGTTCATGGTCTGAGTAATGCAGTAGGAATAAAGAAAGTATATAAGCTCTTGTCCTTAATTAACATAGATTTTATCTTGTTTTCAAACTTGCACTTTAAACACATTTTGCTTTTCTATTCTCCAAAGCAAGGAAAACAAGTCATAATAAAAGAAAATCAAAATAACACATGACAACCCAACCACGTTTCTCCCAAGAATCTAGGCAAAAAATAGCCGAGATAAAACCCCCCATTTTTAGTCTCCCTAATTTCTCCATGAAAATATATGCATCCCCACCCCTCAAAGTCCTCCTATTTCCACTCCTCTCCCACCCCCCACCTCAAAATACACCAACGCGCCCTCCCTCCGCCCCGGGAGCGCCACCACCACCATTTTTCCGTCCGCAAGAATAAGGAAGCGAGCCCCAGGAAGAGCGAGCTCCCCTCCATCGGCTTCCCCGTCCCGCCACCCAGCGATCGCGTTTCCTCCAGGGCGTCGCAGCGGCGGTCGGGTCGCCGGGTTCGGCGCTGGTCCGGTCCGGGGCCTCCGTCCATGGCGTCGCCGGAGCAGGAGACGGCAGCCGCCTCCGCCGTCGTGGAGGACGCGCCGCAGGGAGGCGGCGGCGGCGGCAGCGCAGGAGGAGGGTCCTGGAGGAACACGAACATCGACATTGCCTGGCGTAAGGCGGAGGAAGCCGGTGAGTTGGTTTCTTGGTGAAAAAAATGCAGCTTTTCGTTTAAAAAAACAGCTTTTTAATGGAAAGTATTCATTTTGGGTCGAGGCGATGTGCACATGGTAGGCTGGAATTCGCTCGATTTTGTTGTCGTTCAGTGATGATTACTCAGTGCATGCTTAGATGATTGCAACCGTTTCATCTGTGCAGCATTATCCCCTTCGCTCTCAAAAAGCAGGTTAAGCAGAATTGATTGTTATAGAACAGTGAAAAAGTATGGCTTTTCAATTGGGGGAATGTCGCAAGTCAATCACTTGGATTGCTTGAAATTTTCTCTAGTATCATTGATGTTAATTTAAATCCTGCATCCATTCGAATTTCATCTCACATTTAGCTCTCTTAGCTGGATACTTCATAATCTAATCAGACTTGGCACAATAGTTAAATGGCAAAAGATTGAGAGAGGGCACTTCATATTCTATTTCGGATGCACCTGAAAGACTCTTCCTGCAATACATTTCTAATGAGAAGTCCTTTCTCAATTTTCTAACTACCTGACTTCCTTAGGATTGCTTCCTTTTAGGCATAATGATTCCAGTTCTAGGCTGTGTGCCTTTGTTCTTTGGTCCTCTTGAATACATGAAAATGTGCAATGGGTAACATGACCTGATAGTAGTTTATTGGTAGCTACAGTTATGTTCTTCGTGCTTGTCATGACAAAGACATGGTCTTATAAAATTAAGAAAAAGAAATTGTCTCAAGTTTAAGAATATGATGACTGCTGATCCACTTCATCTCCACTTAGGTTCTAAACAATGTCGATCTTGTAATCGAGTTCTTTACATACTTCATTAAGCTTCTAGCACAGGTTTACAGTTAAGCGATAAGTACTTGTTTCAACAATGGGTATGGTCTACTTTGATCTATCTGTGACAAACATATTGACTCTAGCTTTTGACGTAACACCTACAACTTTTTTTTTGTTAACAGCTTAGCATAATCAGGTCATTTGAATTGGTTCTTCTTTTGGTTTGCGAAATGCAGCAATAAGAAGGTACGAAGCGGCCAACTGGTTGCGAAGGATAGTTGGGGTAGTGTGTGCAAAGGACCTTGCGGAAGAGCCTTCCGAGGAGGAATTTCGGCTTGGCGTGAGAAATGGCATTATTCTCTGCAATGCAATCAATAAGGTTCAACCTGGTGCAGTGCCCAAGGTTGCATTTCTCTCCTTCATATCTGTAGTACTTCATTATCTAATTTGTGATTTTGCATGCTAAGTATGTCACTTTTAGGTTGTGTAGGTACCTTCTGATTCTACTGTCCCCACAGATGGTGCAGCTCTCTGTGCATATCAATACTTTGAAAACGTGAGAAATTTCGTCATTGGCCTACAAGATTTAGGTCTTCCAACATTTGAGGCATCAGACCTGGAAAAGGTGACACTATTGTGTGATTTATTTACTTTTACTCTGAATGATAGAACCGCTCTTGTTAACATCACAATTCTGGTACTATGCATGTCATGGATTATCTTCTACTCCCTCCATTCCAAATTATAGTTCACTTTAGCATTGTCCTAACTCCCAAGTCAAAATTCCCTAACTTTGACCAACTTTATAAGAAACATCAACATCTACAATATCAAGTTGGGTTCATTGAATCTGCCATGAAATATATCTTGAATGCGTTTATTTGGGAGTATTGTAGATGCTATTATATTTTTCTATTAAATTGGCCAAAATTAGTCATGTTTTAATCAAGACAAAACTATAATTTGGAACGGACGGAGTAATTAACAAGGAATGATGCTGAAAAAAATAAAGTAATCAACTTTTTTATATTAGCCATATTGAATTGATGTTTTTATCCACCATCAACCTCAGGGTGGACAAGGTGTTCGAGTTGTGAACTGTGTTCTTGCTCTGAAGTCATTTAGTGATGCTAAGCAAGTGGGAAAACAATCCCCATTCAAATATGGTGGCATTGTAAAGCCTTTGTCTGCAAAGTATGTCATTCGCAAGAATAACGAACCTTTTATGAAGACGATGATGAGGAGTCACTCTGCTGAACTACTCAGGGATGGCATATCACTGGAGCAAATAGGTCTTGATTATTTCCTAGAACCTACTGAAACAGTAAGAATCCATTATCTATTTCTTCTTTATAAAAAAAAGGTAATCCTCTTTAATTTGTGGTGATACTCATCTTCTTGGCTGTAGACTACTCCAGATTCCATCCGGATGCTTGTTCAAACGGTTCTGTCAGATAAGAAAACAGAAGAAATTCCATCGGTGAGCCTACTGTGTGTAGCTAGCTATTTATGCAATGTCTTTGGAGAATAAATATTGAATCTTGTAATTTGCAGGTTGTAGAATCACTCTTGAGCAAAGTTATTAATGAATTTGAGTGCCGTATTGCAAGCCAGACTGAACTGGTACATTCACTTCTGTTACTAGCTCCACCAAATCCTGTTATGATATTAGTTTTGTCTAAACCAACCGTGTGCACAGTTGAACTGATAGAGACTCTGAACAGGTGAAAGACACTACGGACACCAATGACAGTAAGTCATTATCGAGAATGGATTCTCCATTTGACACTAATGGCAGTACGTCGTTATCCAGAACAGACACTTTACAAATGGAGTCAACTTCCACCAGTGATCTCTTTATTGAAAAAACCAGTAATCTGGAGATGGTATCCACTTCTTGTTAATATAGCAATAACTGCGTGTTCTATAATTTTCTGCAGTGAAATGTCTAGCTATTATTCACCTAGACATGTCAAATTTATTAAATTTGTTCAATCTAGCTGAAATGAGTCAATGAACTAATATACATTAGGCCACTGAAAAAGCGAAGATGGATGAAAATGACCAGGATCCTTTGAGCATGAAGGACGATGTCAACACAGAAGTAACTGCACCACTAAGCGATGATGGTGTACATAAATGTATTCCAAGGCCAGTAAGAAATTTTGATCAAGAACAGAAACAAATCCAGGTATTTCTAATGCCTAGTGGTCTTCAGGTTACTTGCATTTTTTCCACTATCCTTGTATGACTATTGAGTCTGACTGTAGGATTTGAAAAGTAACATTTCGACTATCAAGTCTGGGATGGAGCAGTTAAAATTAGTGTACTCTGAAGACCTTAAGAAGCTCGGTATATTGAGCGCTAAACTTTGGACATCTGTAATATTGAACTTTTTCCATCCAATTTTTTGGTGTTTATCATCATTCTGTGTTGTATTAGGTGATCATTTGTGCATTGTTTCTCATGCGGTTTCTGCGTACCATAAGGTTCTCGAGGAGAACCGCAAGCTGTACAACCAAATACAAGACCTTCGAGGTAATGTCTTTTTCAGTCTTATGAACTGAAAACATGCACAAGGGCTATGTACTCACTAATGGTTTAATGGAGCATGCTTAAAATCATTTTTCCTGTCAACAGGAAATATTAGAGTTTATTGTCGAGTGAGACCTTTCCATCCTGGAAAAGTAAGTTCTTCAAGCAGTGTGGCTGGAATAGAAGATAGAACCATCACAGTCATGGTGCCATCAAAATATGGAAAAGATGCACGGAAGTCTTTTACTTTCAACAGGGTCTTTGGGCCCTTGGCCAAACAAGGTTAAATTCACATGTTGGTCCACTGAATTATTCGTTTGAGATTAGACCTTTTTGTAGTTAAGTGACATTCAATCTTTCAATTAGTGCAGAGGAGGTCTTTACAGACATGCAACCTTTGGTCCGTTCTGTTCTTGATGGCTTCAATGTTTGTATATTTGCATATGGTCAGACTGGATCGGGGAAGACCTTTACAATGGTGCTTAGCCAGTGAATTGTTACTTTTTACATGAGTAATGAACTTCTTTTTGCAATATGGAAACATTATTTTTTGCATGGTGTAGAGTGGTCCTAAAGTTTTGACGGAGGAAGGGCTAGGTGTCAACTACAGAGCACTAAATGATCTATTCAGTATCCAGGAGCAGAGGAAAGATACAATTTGTTATGAAATTGCTGTACAGATGATAGAGATCTACAATGAGCAAGTGAGAGATCTCCTTCAGAATGGTGGAAACAAGAAATATCCTTTTCTTAGCTATATTAATTATTTTTCAGCATACATTAGATATCTATCTTTTCGATGATATATTGCACCTCCTTAACACTAAAAAACGTTGGAAATTCGAAATAGTTCTCAAAAAGGACTTGCAGTTCCAGATGCAAATGTAGTTCCAGTTACATCAACTGCAGATGTAATAGATTTAATGAATCTTGGCCAAAAGAATCGTGCAGTCTGCTCAACTGCCATGAATGACAGAAGTAGTCGCTCTCACAGGTACATGTCCTTTTTGCAATAGCACCTTCTATTCCAGGCAGGATGTTGAACTTGATGTTTTTAGCTAATTGTTAAGTATACCAATTACAGTTGTTTGACTGTTCATGTTCAAGGACGAGATTTAACATCTGGAACAGTCCTAAGAGGTTGCATGCATCTTGTGGATTTAGCTGGAAGCGAAAGAGTTGATAAATCTGAAGTCGTCGGAGATAGACTAAAGGAAGCACAGCACATAAACAAGTCGCTGGCTGCACTGGGCGATGTGATTGCATCCCTAGCCCAGAAAAACACACATGTTCCTTACCGAAATAGCAAACTTACTCAACTTTTACAAGACTCTCTTGGTAACTCTAAAGCACCATATCCTTCTTTTGCAACTTATTAACACCGAAAATAAGTACAGTATGTATTTTGTTCCCATTTTCAGGAGGACAAGCGAAAACATTGATGTTTGTTCACATAGCTCCAGAACCAGATGCTGTTAGTGAGTCCATAAGTACTTTGAAGTTCGCCGAGCGAGTTGCCACTATTGAGCTTGGAGCAGCCAAGTCAAACAAGGAAGGAGGAGAAGTCAGAGAGCTCAAAGAACAGGTTTATTTATTAATTTTGTTCTGTGGATTTCATGAGTTTACTGGTCTAGTGGTCAATATTTTCTATGCAATTGTGGATCATTTTTCTACTATTGCAGATTGCTTGCCTCAAGGCAGCATTGGCTAGGAAAGATGGAGACAATGAGAGCATAAGAAGCACTCAATCAAGCCCAGACATATATAAAATGAGAATGGGTAATTCGTCACCTGCATCAAGGCACCCAACAGAAGATGGAAATCTAGAGGTATTCATTTTTATCTGAGTCAAAATTCATCATAAGGTCTTTTTCTTGGTCAAAACTTAAATTAAAGCCGCACATATAATTCTATATCCTCAGTTTATACTCAGCTAAAGGAATTTATTTTATAAAGTGTGGTGTATTCGTTTATGAAATTTAGTCTCCCACACACCCTATTAGCAGGTAAAGAATAAAATTAGATATTTATGTGAAGTGCATTGAAATGCAAAGAGGTAAGTTTGAAAATATATTTTGTTACATTATCTACGTAAGTGATGTAACCGACACCAAATCAATCATACAGTTGTATCATTGTAATTTAATCCACTTTTAATAAAGTAAAATAAAAAGCACCCACACGCAAAGCAATGATACTCTAAGACAGAACAAGCCAAACTTTGAACTGTGTGCCATCCTTGTAGAGGATGATCAATCTTCATGGGCTGATACTTGTAACGGTTTTCAGAAGGAATCAACACCGGGAGATTGGCCTGAGCACTCGCAGTTTGGAAGCAGCAATTCGCTGCCAGATTTGGGACCTGATGGCTCACAAGATCTATCATTCTATCAAAGAAGTAGCCCTGAACAACAATGGAGTTGGTCTGGGTCTGTCGCAACCGAGGATTCCGATGATTTTGAGGTTGCAACTACTTGCTCATCAGAACAAGATTGTGTGCGGCCATCTAGTGCTCCAAAAGCTTCGGGTTTGGCCAATGCAGGCGGCCCAGCTCCAAGGAAGACCCAACCAAAGGGTACAAAAAGTTCCGACATTAGGCAAGCTCAATTAATTAATATTTTTGGACCGTCCTAGCTATAAATTAACTAGCATATGCTAATATTTCTGAGTTATGCTCTTCCTAATTACTTTAGAGGTGTAAATCCTGCAAAAAGGACATCACCACTACAAAAAAAGCTGAATGGATCCTCACCTGCACTAATCAAGAAGAGCGGACATGAAGGAAGGAGAACTCCCAATGGCAAAGTAAGCGCCAAGAAGTAACCTATTCAGGTGAAAATTGATTTTGATGTGACCAGCTTCGCCTTGGCCAGGGATAGATAAACATGTCGGTCCTACTGAGTGATGCATTAATATTGGTCAGACGAATATGTCAGCCCTCTTGAAAGGTTGCTGATCTTCAGCTATACATGTAGTACTTACAATTTAAATCATTCATTCATTCATTTTGATGTAGTACAGATAGAGAGGCCAGAAAACCTTTGAGGGTTGAATGAGGTGATCACCAAAAAGAAATGTTCTTCCCAATTTGTACATGTATCAAAGTTGATTAAATTTTGTTGTGATGCACTCATGAGCCATGACCAACCCTGCAATCAGTTTCTTGTAACTCTGTTGTTTGTTAACAAGTGCACCAACTTGATTTTGATCGACATAAGTTCAGTTTTTGCCACCGCAAACTAATAAAATTATGATGCTATACAGGCACGATCCAGTTCATAAAGAGGACTCAAATTTGACACCGTTACACTAATAAACAATAAGGCTCAGTAGTGTCATGGCTACCGGTTCTTGGCTCCTTTCTGAATTTTGCAGCTCAATAAGATACCTAACGCATCAGCAACTCAGTGTCTCAGTATCGAAGATGCATTCTTTGCCCAGACATGTTCACCGTGACATCAGGTACGTAGGCCACGCCGTTGCTGTTGTTGCAGAGCTAAGAGGTCCATGACGCATGTATGCCATGCCAGCGATGAAACCTCCTTCCTTCCTTCTCTTCCTCCTCCATACAACCGCTCATCTCCTGAACACTATCTTTCAGGAAAAGGCATGCAGAAAATGAAGAATTGTGACTCATGACGGTACAGGATAGGCCCCCTTTGGATCACCATGAGGATTTTGTGGGCTTCTTTTTGACTGAGCGTAGTCAGCAATCACCGGTGTTTGCTCTTCAATCCAAAATTAGGAGTGAATGCATTTCTATGTAGGTTGGGTGGACAGAGTTTTAGGTGGCCGAAGTAGACATTTGATCTCCCACAAAAAGAATAAATAAAGAAATCCTCGTCGTCGTACATGAGCCCTGTAACACAAGAAGCCGTGGTGTGAATGCAGGCTAGATTCCCGAGCTAGGTACCAGGAGAAACGACACAACACAACTATATGAAGGGGAGGGGCCGGGGTTAGAGGAACAGCTCAGCAAACCAACTCTTTTCTGATCATATCAGGATTAAACAATTGCTTTGATTTTTTTGGCTTTTTTATGAGAAATCCTGATTGGAGGTAGCCGTCAAACTTTTTGTTTACAACAGGACACATAGCACGACTTCAATTTTGTCCATTGCATTGGGCGAGTACCTGGTTCCTTCTTGCAGAAACGCGTGATTTTCTTCCATATATGTAGTGGCAGTACTGCCTTTGAGAACTCATCTTCAGAGCAGACTGAAGCTGAAGCTGCTGCAGAGCCAACAGTAGAGACACCCGGCCATCGGCCAATCGCTCGCTCTTGCGCAGGATTGGCAGAACTTATCGGGAGGTAAGATTAGAATGTGCCAATTTCTTATTCATTCATTTCTGTGAGAAGTTCATAAATGTTTCTTGATCTCAATGTGTTCACGTGTGTGCTCGGCATTCTTGCAGTATTGGAGACGACTTTACATACTTCCTTGCAGGAGGATGGCTGATTTCCTGGCTGGCGTGCTGAAGATCGCAGGACTTGCGATGGCGGCACTTGAGACGGCTCGCCAGAACAAGGAGGAGTGCCACTATATCATAATGCAAGTGCGCACAGTGAGCGCTATCCTGCAGCATCTTCAGCCTGCAATAAAGGTGAATACAAACCCGGCAATGAGATACTCGCTGAGGGGTCTGGATGAGACCCTTAAGAGCGCCTTCACAATCGCCAAAGCCCAGCAGAAGAGGCAATGGCTATGCCGCTTGTTGTGGGCAGGGAGCCTGTCCAAGCAACTGAGCCGGGTGAGCAGAGCTATTGAATGGAACCTGACGCTGGTGTCTGCCGCTGGCAACCTAACCAGGCCCTACCAAATTCATGGAGTTCATGATTCGCCCTGGCATCAACAGGTACCATTGCTTACAGCATATCTGTCTCATCAATAGTAGTGTGTTAGCTTTCCTCGTGTACTGTAATATTATACGATTTATTTGCTTCCTATGTATCCTAGCACGCCACGTGGATGTCACTTGGCTGTCCAGCATACACGCCTCCTACCTCGGAGTTGGAGGTCCCATGGGAGATCCGAAAGTTTATCTCCTCCAAGGTCCTGGACTCCTGCATCTCAGGGTTCTACATTTGCCGAAGGTCCTAGAGCACATCATGGTGATCCTAGAAGCTTGGAATGTGGGATGTCCCGGAGTTGTGAGAGATATCAAATGTCAACATCTCGAGGGTCTAGCTTGGTATGTCACATGTCCCTGAGCTCGAGATTTGATGAGATGCTTCATGTTCGTGGGAGATCTAGGAGCTTGAATAGGAGGTCTCGAAGTCGTGGGAGATCCCCAGGTTCAAATACTAAAAGTTGCCACACTATTAGTGGGAGATCTCGAAGTCGTGGGAGATCCCCAAGTTCAAATATTAAAAGTTGTCACACTACTAGTGGGAGATCTCGAAGTCGTGGGAGATCCCCAAGTTCAGATACTAAAAGTTGCCACACTATTGGTGGGAGATCTCGAAGTTCTAGCTTAGAAAGTCAGAGGCCCCAAAGTCATTTGAGATCTCAGAGCTCATCATCTCGAGGACCTAGTTTGGCACATTGGAGGTCTCAAAGGTCAACACATGAAGGGATGACTAGTGTTGGGATGTCCCAAAACATGGATCGTCAGAAATCTCGAAGTTGTGGGAGATCCCAAAATCCAAGTCCTAAAAGATGCTATAGTAGTGAGAGATCTCGAAGGTCTAGTTTAGAAAGTCGAACATCCCGGAGTCCTGTGAGATTTCGAAGGTCTAGTGTGGGAAGTCCAAGGTCCAAGAGTCGTGGAAGGTCTCGGAGGTCTTCTTCTCGAGGACCTAGTTTGGCACGTTGTGAGTCTCATAGATTGACAAAGGATGAGGTAATCAGTGTTTCTGGGAGAACCCAATTCTCGAATTATCAAAGCCGTGCGAGATCTCGAAGTTCAAGTTCTAAAATATGCCACACTGGTAGGGGATCTCGAAGGTCTAGTGTGGGAAGTCCAAGGTCTAGGAGTCGTGGAAGGTCTCGGAGGTCGTCTTCTCGAGGACCTAGTTTTGCACGTTGTGGGTCTCATAGATTGATAGATGATGAAACAATCAGTGTTTGTGAGAGAACCCAATACATGAATTATCAAAGTCGTGGGAGATCTCGAAGTTCAAGTCGTCAAATATGCCGCACTAGTGGTGGATTCCGAAGGTCTAGTGTGGGAAGTCCAAAGCGTAGGAGTCGAGGGAGATCTCGGAGCTCATCATCTCGAGAACCTAGTTTGGCAAGTTTTGGGTCTCAAAGGTCGACATTTGGGGAGATGACCAATGCTCATGGAAGATCCCCAAACTTAAATCGTCCAAGGTCTCGCAGTCGGGGATTATTCCAGAGTCGTGGTAGATCCCGAAGGTTGAATGATAAGAGGTCTCAAAGTCATGGTAGATTCCTATCTTCAAATACTAAACGATGCAAGTCTCGTGGGGGATCTTGAAGGTCGAAGTCTCACAACTCATTATCACGAGGGTCAAGTTTGGCATATTTGGGGTCCCAGAGGTTGACACTTATCAGATGATGGGTCGTGTTTCGTGGGAGACCCCGAAACTTAAATTGTCAGAGGCCTCGAAGTTGTAGCTTATTCTAGAGTCGGGGGTACTTCCCCATGTAAAAGGTATTCACGACGCATAAAACGTCCAATTAAAACTCATCTTCTGGTTAAATCTTCCTTTTGGTTCCAACTTAATCAGAAAATTAATTAATTAATCAACAACGAAAGCTGTAAATGAGAGAGAAATTTTCATACAGTTCGGCACCAAAAAAAAATGCCTAAAATTTGCTTAACTTTAAGTCTTTTCTCTCACATAAATATTGTATGTTTTAACTTTAAAACATGCAACATTCTTCTATATTAATTCCACATCACCATTGGGCAGAATAGAACTAATGCGTGATATAATATCGCTATCATCAACTTTGGTCAGAAGACAGCAATATCATAATCTTTATCTCAGCAAATATCATGAACAACATGATAAAATATACTTTTCTCTATCAAGAATCTCTCTTGATGTTTAACTTCTCTCTGAAATTTTGGTCACTTTTGACGCACAAGAAAAATTATTAGAGATACTAACTTTAATCTTATTCTCATTATAATATTGACATAGTCAGCTTTGGCCAGAAAATAACAATATCATAATTGACTCTGTAAAAGAAATGCCTTTCTACTCCTCTAACTTAATTAGAAGATGACTCTTTACTTGCAGCAGAAAACTTATATATGTGCACATGAACAGTAGCGAAACTCTCTAATTTACTCTCTGAAAAATTATCCCTTTGGTTCAAATTCAAACATAGGTAAATTCTTTCTAAATTATACTCAAATTCTATTCAAAATTGTTTGGAAAATGACCAAAACAATTGAAATTCGCTACTTTGCACAGACTTAACCTTTGGTCCGCGACCAAAATCAGCCCGCGGCCACTCTTTCTTTGGTCCTCGCGCGTGCATAGCCTGGCGCATGCAAAGAACTAGCCGCTTTGGCCCAGCTCGCGCACAGCTCGCTCAGCTTGGCCCAACAGCCAGCCGCTTCGGCCCGGCTTGGGCGCATCTGCTTCATGCAGCCCAGCCTGGTTCGCTTCCTCGGTTCGGCCTAGTAGCCCCCCGTGTGAGCTCGGCCCAGCAGCTAGCTCCACCCAGCACGTTGCTCGGCTCGGCCTGCTCGCGCTCTGCTTGGCCCAATGCGCAGCCCATCCAACCGAGGCTGCCAGCGCGGCCTGGAAGGCGCGCTCTGCGCGCAGCCCGCTCGCTTTAGCTTGCTCGCGCTCGACCTAGCAGCCCAGCTCGCTCGCAGCGCTCGCTAGCGGCCCAGTGGCCTTCCCCGGACGCTCTGCGCGCTCGCCCAGGCCCATCTTCACTAGGATTTCAGCGCTGTGATATCTTGGCCGTCGAAAATATCCAATGGCTCATCGCACAGATCAGAAGTATTTAACCCCCGACCGGTGCCCAAAGAACCCTAATTTCTTTTCCCTTGCGTGCAGCTGCTAATGCTCTCTCAGGCGCCACTCGGCTGCAATGCCGCCGTGCCTCGGCTGGCGTGCCCTTGGGATGCCGGACCTCTAGCGCCGCCGCCGGCCTTGCCACCGTCGGCCACTTCCTCTCCCACGCGCCGCTCGGGCGCCGGTGCTCTGCGCAGCGCCGCCGCGCTCCATGGCCGGGCCTAGACGCCACCGCGCCACCACGAGTCCGGCCGGCGGTCTCATGCGACCGAGCCTCTTCTTCTTCTTTGTTGCACGTAGGCTCTTTGCTCCGCGCCTCTGCATGCCGTGTCCGGCGTCCTCACGCCGCCGTGCAATCGTGCGCGCGCCGCCGCGCCATGGACAGAGAGCCATGAGCACGTGCGGGCGACTTTTCCCCTTTCTGTGTCCTCTTCTCCTCACTGCATCTTCGCTAGATCCAGAGGACATGGGCGCCGCCGCGGGCCCCCACGCTGGCGCGCGCGTGCACCCGCGGGTGCACGCGCCGCCGTCGATAGGCTCCTCGGTGGTGCCTTTGCTCGCGGGGTGGTGATCACGAGGTAATGGGTTAGGCTTAGAGTTAGGGTTTCGGTTCAATCTTGATGCGAGTTCTTCCCTGACCCGAGATGGATCTAGGGTTAGGGTTTCTGATTCATCTTGATTCGCTTTGAATCATTCATGCTTTCGTCGATTTACTCAAAACTCGAGAGATTTGGCAATGTTTTACTTTGTTTTCTCGTCTTTACTCTTCAGATTTGCTTCCGAATCCTTCTTGCTTTAGGGTTCCGCCGTCACGGCGACCCTTCTCTTCTCCCCCTCGCCCGTGGCGGCGGAGAAGTGATCTCTGTCTTCAGTTCAATTCGCTTGAATCTTTGAGTTCATCGATTTTCTTTAAAATCCGACGCGTTCTTGCGGTGTTTCTTTCCCTAATCATTCGATTTGGTTCTGCTCCTCCTTGAAGTAACACTGCACTTAACCCGAACAAGATCTAATCGCTAGATTAGGCTAGCTCTGATACCATTGTTAGAACCAAATCTTGGGATCACTAGCAGCAGATCTCGTCGGGTACAACTTGAATAACAAAAAGATGTGTTTCTCTTGTGTATGTGCACTGTGTGACAAACGAAATGATGAAACATGTACCTTTTCTTCGCTCCCACGTTCTGTCGGTGTAGATCTGCGCTAGGGCAGCGACGCGCAGTGCCAACAGGTCGCCATCGTCTTGGCGGCGGCCCGAGCGCAGGGGCAGCGGCTCTTCCCGTCGCGGACAGCACCCGTTGATCGGACTGTTAGGGTTAGGGGTGGCTGCTCCAGACCCCTTGTCTTGGTGGCCCCCATATCCCATATATAGTTCTGCGCGACAGGGGCCCGCAACCCTAATGGGTTGGGCTCCCCCGATCAGGGAGCAGATCATGGGCCCAACTGGCCAACTGATGGAGATCAATACTAACAGATAGCGCCTGCAAATAGCACTGGGGGAAGTTTTCTTCCCATTCTAGCGATGCCAGCGCACGATCAAGCCTCACCAACGTTGGGCAAGCCCACTCGTTGCTCCAGGTGTACGAGCGGCCGTTCATGTGGACGTCCTGGAGTTCAAGCTCATCAATGGCCCGGCGGAATAGGGACATGTTTTGGCGATTGACACGAGCATTGCTCTTTTCAGCTGCCAAGAGGATCATGTTAAAGTCCCCGGCCCACAACCAGCCAGGGCCCTTCACATATGTCTCGCATAGCTGCAAGTTCGTCCACGAATAACTCCTTTTCATGATCCTCCTGCGGACCATACACCGAGCTGAGCCACCAGTCCGGCATTCCATCAGTGTGCTGAAGCTTGACCGTGACTGAAATGCGACTCGGCGATCTGCATATCGTCCTGTCGAACAACCACAAGAATGCCACCCCGGGTGCCAGCGGCAGGCAAAAAGGAGTAATCACAAAAACGCATGCCTAGCATGCTCATAATTAGCTGCTGATCGATGGTCGCCAGCTTAGTTTCCTGCAAACATACAACAGATGCCTTGGCATCGTTTGCCAACAGACGCACGACGTCGCGACGGCTTCTGGTGTTGAGGCCGCAGACGTTCCACGAGATGATATTCGCGTTATACACGAGAACGATAACAACCTAGCAGTGCCGCATCAAATAGCCGGAATGGCCGGAGCGTCGCACGTAGCTATCTTGTGCGCCGAGAAGACACCCTTGATGATGGCTCCGTGGCCATTCATGTCGATCTTGGAGCGGAACACGCCATCGTACTTGGCCTTGCTGGCCTCCAGCGTCGTGTCGTCAGACATTCCGAACTTCTGCATCAGAATGACCTCTCCCCTCCGTGTGAATGCACTTCGTATTGACATTCAATTCTAATGATTTACTTTAGCCAACTTGATGAGAAGCAAAATAATTCATAATTTCAAGAGAGTTACTTTTGGTGCCTTCACATATTGCAATTGTTGAACCATATTGAATATAGACGTTGTTTTGTAGATCTCGTTGCAGAGAACACAATGGTTCAAACAGAAATGAGAACGTACGGGCACTAGATGAAAGATATATGGTCGTCCAATTCGTTTGCCCACGTCAGTAACGGCAGCAACATCATGGGTTTAGTCACTACTTGCTACATGTACACTTATCCCTGTATCTTGCACGGCACCATATTCTTACCCTAGCAGTCATTATGTTGAGCTTTCAAGTGACGTGTGGTCCTCAAAATACACTCTACACGATGTAACCAATAATTTGGCTTAAATTGCGACGGCCGGCTGTGTGCAGGAGGATCATATAATCAAATAAATCATACAAGTCTAAGAGAAAAGAGTTTATCCAAGGGCCTGAATATAACTAATAAAGTATATATGTTTGGAAAATGGACACACTTTTGTTAAGTTCTACCATTTATAAGCTAAGAATATAATTCCAGTCTGTTTGGAAGGGACTTACAGATACATTGCATCCCCATGCCGTGTTCAAGCAATCATTCATGCTATGCACTGCTAGCCACACTAAAAAACATCGGGCCCTCCATACTAGTGCCACACGGTTTGACTTAGCCCCGACACGTATGGCTTCCTTTTCCTGTTGGCAAGTAAGTAGAACTTGCATCCATTTTTACCTGGAAAGACATGGCCACACTCATCACCTCACTTGACCCGGAAAGCGGCACGGCGACCGCCTAGACTATACTGGCCGGCCAAGCCCGAGTGTTTGTCTTTGTTGGCTGGGTAGTTTCTGGGGAAAAGGGAGCAGTAGTGATTGGTAGCGAGTGTAAGTCATGGACTCATCCTCGGAGCCAAGGTTTTTTATTTCGGTTTTCAAAAAATTTCGGCTGCCGGCGAAATAACCGAAATTCGTTCAAAAAATTCGGTCAACCAATTGGTCAAATTTACGATTTTTTGAATAGTTATACAATTTATAATTTTCCTATGAACCAAGTAATCACAACTAAGTTTATAGCTCAGTGGTTTGTGCTTTACAAGCAACTCCAGAGGTCCCTGGATCGACTCCCCTCGCCTGTGCCATTAATTTTTATTCCCTGGGCTACGAGGACCTCATATGTCATTGAGAGAAAAATAAAAAAAAACCAGCCTCATGCAGGAATCGAACCCAGCACGATTCCTACACAAGAAAGTGGTCAAACCACTAAGCCACAAGCATGCAGATATCTTGTTTGGTGTTATAGAGTTAAATATAATGCAAAATATTTTTTAAGATAACGAAACTTTTTACCGAATTTTGTTTCTTTCGGTCAGCAGAGAAAAACACGAAATTCGCGAAATTTCGGTGAAATTTCGTCGAAATAAAAAACCTTGCTCGGAGCAGAGCAGAGTTGTTGCCGCCAAGCTAACAAGACCGGCGGTTGCCATCTCTCCATCACTGGTGCAGGCCGGAAGCTAGCTAGCAGAGAGGTGAGTGAGAACGGATTCAATCCTAATGTGGTCTTCATCTTGAGTTCAGATTCAGACGTCGTCGCGTGTGTTCTTGCAGATTTCTTCTCCCTTGACACTGGCAGTTTAGGAGTAGGACTAGGAGGAGGATAGATGGCCGACCCGGTGGCCAGCGTGGAGAAGATCGTCAAGATTGGGCTCAAGATCAAGGAGGCAGTGGACACGGTCCGCAAGAACGAGGAGGTGTGCCAAGAGATCACGAAGCGGGTGCTCAGGTTCAGTGCAATCCTGTCGCAGCTGCAGCAGACAGGGATGCTGAACAACAACCCGGCCATGAGCGGCGCTCTGGATGATCTGGAGGAGACGCTCGAGAGCGCCCTCGAGCTCGTCACGGCCTGCCAGGAGAGGGGCACCATCCGCCGCCTCATCAGGGCGGGGGAGCTGGCCAAGCAGCTGCGCCGTGCCAAGGATGACATCCTCAACAAAGTCATGCTGGCGTCCTTCGCCATCAACACCAGCACCACAATTATGCTGTTCACTATTCATGCTGGTGTTCGTCCTGATCTGCCACGGCAACCAGAGGTACAAATTAAATTCTGCCTGAAGAATGTCTCTACGAATATTTTGTCAAACATATAGTTCAGAAAGTTTAGTTTTGACACTGCATGTTCAAAAATTTATGAAGCTGTGTCAACGCCTGTTAACCTAGTCCATATGTTCTTTTACAGTCCTTGAAAAGGTTAGAAATAACTTTTTTCCTCTTCGTTACTTTCCAAGAATGATAAAACCTCCTAGAATAATTCTTCCATACAAAGAGTATTTAACCCACATCATGAATGAAAATATATTCTGGTTAGTCGGTTTATTTCTGTTGGGTATATATAGTCATCCTGGGATACACTACACATAGTTGTTATTTGTTAAAATAATTAAGCTGTGAAATGATATGCTATTTCAGGGTAGAAGTCTGCTGGAGATATCTCACATCAGGCATACAATTGAGGATGCTAGGTCAGATATCCCATATCATGGAATTTTAAGTTTTTTTCACCCCTGTATTCAATATCCACACATTAGGAATTTGATTAAGTATAATTATAATATAATTATGGAGATAAGGATCTGCACTTCATCTTCATAGTGCCTCTTCAAATGACATCAAGTTAATGAGCACCTCATTATCAACAAGCAGCTTTTCAGATATCTATGTGAATTCTTTTAGTCTTTTCTTCAACATAAACAGAAATCTTATTTATTGTACAATGGCCATAACAGATCTGAACAGAATGGTGAGGATAACAACGTTGTAGGAGGATGTGAGGCCCTGCTTGCTCCCTTAGTAGGTAAGATCGGATCCTTTGGTATTTTTGTGACAACTCCCATCTATTTATATTAATAAAAAGTATATAAAAAAGACAAATAGCCAACCCCAGTGCACGTTGTAGGAGGATGGGGTATAGGGTGGATGCGCCTGGTGGCTTGTGGCTATTGATTACACAGAACGAACTGTCAAAAAAAAAACAATTGAAAGCTATCGATGTTTACCACTTGATTCAAATTATGAATTCTCCTAAAAACTAAATATTATGACTAGATGGTTCATTATTCATGTTTGCATGCATAATCCAAATTCTAAACTTTGTGATATGTGTTGTTTCCGCAGCAATAACCTTAAGAGGGTTCAGGTTATCAGAATTGAAGGCTGCTACCGATGAATTTTCAGACAGGAACATCATTGGCCGAGGTGGCATAGCTACTGTCTACAAGGTACTTATAATATGCCTGGTTTGACACTTTTGTTTTGTATTATTCAGATTATCATTGCTATGTTGGAATGTCCTAGAAAGGGATGAGATATAGGTAACATATCGTCAAACCCAGAGTTGGATTCTTGGTAACAAGACAATACCATGGTCGTCATATAACAAAAAAAAGAACTTGGTGATATGTTATAATGGTTTTAATATGATAGCTCGACTCATCTGAAGTATTTTTTTCCAACAAAAATCCTCCGCGATACATCTGTTGCATGAACAAAATTTTTTAAGACTGTAATACTAGACTAGCATAGATGGTTTAGGCACAAACTGCCTTTAATTGTACTTCGACTCCAACACTAGCCAATTTGAATTCTACAAAGATATATGTATTCAGCATCTCTATGACCAAAGTACCAAACAGATTTGGTGGGATTGATGTCTCAGTCTGTAGCTGTACATCTCTTTGCGTGGATGTCGCTCCATTTTGGGCTCACCAGCTGACAAAATTTAATGAAAGGGACTCAATTTGAGTCACATATCATACTCATCTCCTGTAATATTAGTAAGGAAACAAACTTTACTTTCATACTAGGTGATACCCCGTGAGTTGCTGCGGGATCTTTCGGTGAAATTTGAAAATAAAAATAATAAAGTGAAATTTGGAAGTAGAAACACAAAGATGATTTTTTCGTATTCTTGTATGTTGAGAGAAATAGAAATCAATATTTTGTAGTGGGGTGCTCGTATATAATTTAATATAGATATATAGAATTTTTTTAGATTGGACGGTGCAAACAATTAAGATGATGTGGCTGCACCGCTTGCGAGAAGTATATAGTTTAATATAGATATAAAATTGGACGGTGCAAACAATTAAGATGATGTGGGTGCACCGCATGCGAGAAGTATATAGTTTAATATAGATATAAAATTAGCAATCAATGCATCTTGATGGGGTGCTTAGTGGAGGATGACATGGCGTGCTGCAAGAATCAGCATTCAATGCATCTCGGTGGGGTGATGATGTGGCGTGTTGGTAGGGTGCTTAGTGTAGGATGACATGGCGTGTTGAGGATTGAGAGAATTCCTTAGTGGTAGCGCTAATATAGTTTTGTATGATATCCCGAATTTGTGAGAGCCCAGCTCATTTTGCCAGGATCCGTTGAGCTCCGAATCATCAAGGGCTGTATATAATAAGTTGCTTTGTTTACTCCTCTTGGTTCCCCGTGAATGGCATATCATGTTCTATCGGCCATTATCATTTTTTTCGTTCTCTATACAAATATATGCCATTCTCCTATTGATTCTAGTAAAGAAATAATAACACGAATCCGTCATGTACCAGGGTGTTCTAGATGACGGGAGTGTGATCGCCATCAAAAAATTTCGTTGGGCACCTCCCTTAGGTTGGGCGCACACCTACGAGCAACTTCTTCTTGCTTCAAAGCTTCAGCACAAGAATGTAGTGCAAGTTCTGGGATACGGCCACGAGAATGGACCTGTTAAGGAGTGGTTGAATCATAATAGCAGAAATGACCCATATACAGAAAGGGAATACATTTGGGTCGAAGAATATGTGGCTAAGGGAACTTTGCATGAGATTATTCATTGCGAAGGCATGTATATGTTATGTTGCCGTTGAAATATCGATCATAGTTCACCTTGTAACGAACTTTTGATCTCTTGATTAACTTGGTATGCTGCACAACTAACTGATCGTGATAGTTGCTTCCTTGTGATATTTTGCAGAGTCCCGACTTGATTGGTCTTCACTAAGTCAGATAATTGAGGGGAGCTCAAGGCGTAAATTACATGCATGAGCAACACATTGTCCACTTGGATCTGAAACCTACCAACATTGTCATGGATTCCCATACGAATCCAAAGATTACTGATTTTGAAGTAGCTAAAGTATTGAATGGTAACCAAATGATGCGTGATATCATCACCGCATGCACATTGTAAGACATCATTATTCCTCAAATATTTCCACACATGGCATGCATTGAGGTTTCTTCATCCATTCTTTCTCCTTGTTTATCTTTTTCTGATGTTGTTCTTTATATTTAATCATTCAGTCAATATATAGCTCCAGAATATCTGACAGACGGTGTGGTGTCAACGATGAACGATGTCTACTCATTTGGCATCACCCTCCTTGAGATCGTGAGTGGAATCCGTAGACGATGTAACCAGCCTAGAGAATTCCATTTACACCAATGGGTACGTGTTGACGCACACCAGAACATTGGATCTATTCTTGTTTCTCAGTATCCTGTATAAAAAAATTACCGCTAGATAAAAAGATGGATGAGTAGTGCATAAAAAATTCCCTAAAAAGTAGCTAATATGGACAATCTGCTGTCATGGAAAATTTAAGGTTGAATAAAACTTGCGCAAAATTTCATTAAGTTATTTCTTCTTGTATATGTTAGCATGCACACTATCTATTCATGATTTAGTGGCACGTTTTGTACTCTGTTAGGAGTACAACCATGGATTAGTAGCAAAATAACACCCTAATCTGTGGTAACACATCGGATTACACATATCCTGTAGTGTACAGAAATCGTGTTTATAATAAAGTGCTTTGTTCCTGATGTGTCAATGGCAGGCCTGGAAGGCTCTCGAAGCTCGACTAACAGAATTTGATCCGGCATTGTTAGGCAAGTCTCAGCTTGTGGATATAAAAAGGTGCATAAAGGTAGGGCTGCTGTGAGCTCAGCACAAGTGGGCAGACCGCCCCACCATGGCTGATGTTCTTCTGATGCTCAATGGTGAGACAGAGATGGCGACCCCAAAGAAACCAGAGTACATTAAATCCATTGGCTAGCTTGTATGGCACCACAGCTACAGCCACTGGCCACTGCTCACCGTTGGTCTATAGCTCTGTTTGTTTTGTGTGCTCATGAGAAATACTGGAGATGGCGACTGTAAGCACAAAGCATTTTGTATTTGGAGCATAAATGGTCAGAGATCATTTTTGAACTCTGTTACACAGTCATTCAGCTATCAGCTCGTAATTAGGATGGAGATGATTTTTAAGTGCTCTGTTTTGTTCTGTTCTGTTGTTTAATTTTTTTATTCTGTTTCAGTACTAGTAAGCTGCCGGGGCTTGAAGAGTTAACGAGACATAACCCAGCATCAGGTTACACCTGACAATTGGAGTTTGGATTCAAATACAAACAAAAAAAAAAACTGGAATGTGTACCTTGTATAGCAATGAACAGATTAAATCTGGAACCTGAAAGGTTGAAGTATATTTTTTTTTGAAAAGGGAAGCTTTATTGATCTTAGACAATTACATCAAGATGATATAATTATATAAGATCCAACCCGGCCTCTGCATAACCAAGATGCACACAGCCAATGAAAAAGAAACAAAAAACTGAGAGCACCATGACCTAGCAAACTACCACAAGCGCCTTCATCTTCATCCGCTTCACAAACCAAAACAACTCTTGGACTATGGAGTAGGCTCCCGATACAACGCCTCCAGCGAGGAAACGGCACGCGCACGTGCCGGCATTGTAATGACCCAACCAATTAAGACCAGATCAAATGTTTTCACAAGGGAGTAATTCATCTTAATCCAACCAATGCCTTCAACAAGGTCACTGTCAGGTTCAACCAATTAAGGTCAGACCTAGAAATTTCTTCCCGGAACCGGTGAATTAGTAACAATTACCACCACGACCAAGTCACACATGTTGCTTTCCCCTTCCTACCAGGCCAATGCTTCCAAATAGACCAGCCCTGACCCACTTTAAACGGCCACGAACTCCAAATCCGGCAGACCATCTGAATTCGTAACCTGAGATACCATGTTGCAAAGTAGCCGCTGGATACCCGTGCATAATCCACCAGGAATAAATTACAGATGGAATCCGTCTTCGAGTAAGAGAATCCGCGAATGAAGCCAAGGTGACTCATTGTCTCTTGATCTATATGAAAAGAAAAGGCGAAATTGGAGATGTCATCACCAGATGTAGTTGCAAAATCCGGAGCTAGTCCTTCCACCATCAAGGCCGAAGGCGCATCTGCCGGAGGAGAATCTCGCCGGCCTCGCCCCGGCTACGCCCGACCGTCAGGGAGAAGCCGCAATCGGAGAAACGATGGCCACCAGCGCCAACCGCCCGCCGGCCGCCCGGGGCACCGCCGCCCTATGAGCCGCAGATTCGGCTGCCGCCGCGCCAAGGGCGGCGCCGCCAGATCCGCGCGCGGGGGCATGAGAACGGCCCCGCCGCCGCCCTCATAGGGCCCACCGGACTTCCGGCGAGCACCTCCGGCGGCGGCGAGGTGGGAGGAAGGGAGGGAGGTGGGCGGCAGCGGCGCCTAGGGCCAGCCGCCCGAGTCGCCCAGGGAGGGGGCGACGCGGTCGCGAGTCCTCCTATCTCCAAAGGTTGAAGTATATGTCCAGAGAAAATGACATGTGTGGTCCTACTCGGCCTTCCTCTTTGGTTGAAGCTCAAGGGCTGGACCGGTTGTGCCAGCATCAGTGCTGACGACCCTGTAACTTTGAACTTTGCAGTCCTGATGCGCCAAAAAGCTAAGCTATGGGAGCAACAGAAATAACAGCCAAGAGTTGGTCAGGTAGTGACTCTGGTTTGATCATCCCATGAGGAAAGGAAATTCCAACATAGCTCGTATCTTTTTATCACATCGACGTCACATGAAAGCATTAAATATAGCAAATGACACATGCATGAAGCATTAAATGTAGGTAAACAAAAAAATTAATTGTATAGTTTTGATGTACACGACGAGACAAAACTTTTGAGCCTAGTTAGGTCATGATAGGACAACAATTACCATAAACAAACAAAAAGTATTACAGTGTCCGACGTGGCTTTTCTACCAACTTTTCGCGGGAACTAAATACACCCATACCTATTTCGCACGCATGAATGCATTTTCACCTGAATTTCATAGCTCGTAGTCTGGCAATGCGTACTATCTTGCTGTTCCCACAGACAAAACAGGGTGCTAGCAAGATATTGTTAGTGTGTTGAGTGATAAGATGAGAATGATTTGAGTCAGTAATTTGTTGCGTCTCCTGCAGTGGCGCATGAAAATGTGATAAATATATGCATCAGAAGACGATTTTGAGATATAATATATTAATAAATGCTTCTCTCTTACTAAATTTCTGATATCTATCTCATGGTATGTTATATGCGATTAAAATATTAAATCAAACTGGGTTAGAAAGATCGCAGTGCCAACAATGACTGGCTACTATAGTGGCCACTTCACTGTCCACCTCCCGGGCCCCTCAAAGGACTAGGCGAAGACTTGACCAAGGACTCTATCAGACAGCAAAGCGTGTCTTTTGTCTATTGCAGTGGGGTGCTAGCAGCATACATGATTGAGTCCTTGCAAAAACGAGTGAAGGGTGGCCAACGGCCTAGCGCTGCTAGATCTGCAGAATACAAAAGGATTGGAGGAATCTACAGGTGAGCCCAATCGATTACAGTTCTGATTGCTACGTATGATTCTGTTTAGAATGTTTTTTTTTCATCCATAATTTGCTCATGAGTTTGGTTTCGCGTGTAACCATTTAGAGTTTAGAGTAGTCTTGTGTTGGAGGAGGGGGATCGATGGCCGATCCGGTGGCGACCATGGAGAAGATCGTCAAAATCGGGCTCAAGATCAAAGAGGCTGTGGACACAGTTCGCCTCAACGAGGATGAGTGCCGCGAGATCAGAAAGAGGGTGCTCAGATTCAGCGCTATCCTGACGCAGCTGCAGCAGACGGGGATGATGAATGATAGCCCCGCCATGAGTGGCGCGCTGGAGGATCTGGAAGAGACACTCCAGCAAGCCCTCGAGCTTGTCACTGCCTGCCAGGAGAGGAGCACCATCCACCGTCTTGTCAGGGCAGGGGACCTCGCAAAGCAGCTGCGCCGGGTAAAGGATGATATCTTGAACAAAGTAATGCTAGCGTCCTTTGCCATCCATACCACCACCATCGTGTTACTTACCATTCAGGCTGGTGGTCATCCTCTGCCCCAGCAGCCAGAGGTAACTGTTATACATCTGGTGATATACTGATATGTAGCTTTCCCAAAAGAAAAATATAATCATACAAAGCAGGACCAAATATACTTTCCATGTAGAAAACATTTTATTACTCATGTAACTGATGCAAATATCCAAGTCGGCTAATTTGTGTTGGATCTAGTAGTTGATAACCTTCATTTCAATACTCTAATATAGAAGTGCGTTATTTTCCTATTTCAGGATGCAGGAGCGGTTCGTTCAACTGATGGTGCTAGGTCAGATACCTACTATGTAACTGCTTTATGTACTTCATTTTGTTTGGATTTGGACAAGGCGTTGACCAATAGTTATGGAGTAATACATATTTTTTTATGTGCGGAATTGTTGTTATTATGACAAAAAACTTTGATTATGATTTGTATCAAAGTGACGAACTAATCGAGTAGTAGTCAGTCAAAGCCTTGTTCTAACCAAACATATAGATTCAAATGGAGTAGTAACGTGCATAAGGAAAACTATACCATCAACCTTAATACTTCAACTCCATAAAGTAACAAAATGTTGCCACTATTGTCAGTTTAGCTTATTCATTCGTGCCAGAGGTTACCGTATATTTTCCACTATACTTTTACAAATGAAAAGTAAGTTTGTAGTTCTCAAAATTTGAACTTTGAGTTTTTCCAAACGATATTAGATGAAGAAACAGTCAAAATAAGAGTTGTAGATTTCAAAAAGTTATGAAACTTTATAGTTGGCAACTTTTTTATTTAAAATCATCTAGTCAACGAAAATTAACTTTGAATTTTCTCAAATTTGAAATTCAAATTTTATAAACAACCTCGGATAGAGAAACCACCAAAATAAGAGTTGTAGATTTTGAAAAGTTATGAAACTTTATAGTCGATAACCATATCAAGTCACATGTGATAGTGAGATGCAGTGGTAGAGTAGCTTTCACGCGAGAGAGAGGTCGTGGGTTCGAATCACGCTGGGCGCGTAGCGCACGATTGATGCGCGAAAAATGGCGTAGCCTTCCCACATGAAAATAATTTTTTTCCTATTGTTTTCCTATTTTTTGGGGTAACATTGTGTGGCCCAGATTGTAGTTTGCATGGAGGGGTTAGTTTTCACGTGATACGTTGCCCCTCTCTGTATAGAGAGAGAGAGTTTTACCATTAAAATAAATCATTTTCTCTGAATGGCTTTGGCAGATCTGAACTGAATGATGTGGAAAACAATGTACTAGCAGGAATGGAAACATCATCAGTCGGTAAGGTCACACGCTGTGGTATGTCTGTGTTGCGTCGTCACCACTAAGGAAGTCTAAACCCTGCCAGCTCATCCATAAAAGAAAAAATAGAACCAACGTACATGTGCAAGCAGATACCTAACAGTGCCTCCATAAATGCGGACATAGTTAAATTTTCAGCCAATCTACAAAAGTTGGAGGCACCAAGATTAAACGGCAACGGAGTTCACGGTTAAAATTAGACAAATGCAAGAGTTGAGGTCTAAATATGGACTTATTCAATAAGCTTTTACAATCTTTTACGTAATTCTCAATTAACAAGCTGAAGTGTCAATTGCTGATGGCATCTTGTGTGCTACGCATGGGTTATTATTACAGTTCTATCTTGCTTCAGAGCAATAATTTGTATATGATTATCAATTATCACTAAATTTTAACAAAAAAAGTTTCAGACATAAAGTTCACCTCTCTACTACAAGATGATAAACTATGTGATTATGTTGTTTCCATATCAGCCATAAGAGAGTTCAAGTGGTCTGAGCTGAAGGCCGCTACAAATGACTTTTCAGATGGCAACATCATTGGCGAAGGTGGCCAATTCATTGTCTACAAGGTACTTCGCATGCTCAGTTTCAGAAATTTATTTTTGATAATTTCAAGTGATGTGATTAATTACATAAAAATAATAACGTATAGGAGGCATATTGTTAATTTACAGCAGGTTTATGCCATATATGTGATCTGGATTCCAATTACCTCAAGAATTGTATTGTACATAGACTTGGTAAAGGGCCTAAAAATTTAGCTTAGCTACATAGTTTAAGGTCCGGACTTATAGGCTAAATTTTTGTTCTTGTGAGCTAGAAATAATTAGTGGCTGAGTTGGGCTGTAATCTATTACCAGCCTTAGTTGTACATCTACGGTTTATATTTAGGTTCTTTTACTTTCAAATTAGCATGGAAAACAAACTACTAATAATCCCTATTATTATTCTAGAATTTGCTATTTATTCGTTGTATTTGACTCTTTTTATTAGTCTAAACTGTGGTTGACATGCTAGATTCTAATTCTTTAGAGCACATTGTGCCTTCCTTTAACTCTGTCTCTATTTTTTGATACCTAGTCCCATGAATTTGGTACCTCTTGGTACCTTTATTTAGGTACTTAGGGTGCTCCCTTTGTTTTCGCCGTCTGATTTCTCGAAATGGATGGCTCTAATTAATCCTAAGTATTTTAAAATTCCTCTTTAATATAATACTATAGAAGATCTCTAACATGACCCATTATGTCTATGTTTTTATTTTACAGGGTATACTAAAAGATGGAAACATTGTTGCGGTCAAGAAAGGTAGACTAGGTAGTTGGTCGGATACTTGGACGCCACACATCAATTGTGATCAACTTATTCATGTTTTTTCAAATCTTGAGCACAAGAATATAGTGCAGTTTGTCGGATACTGTTATGGAGTCTTGCCTACAGCGCAATTGTTCAAACGCAAAAAGAGAAGCGCTAAAGAAAGGCGATTTATTTGGGTGGAAGAATATCTGCCGAATGGAGGCTTGCAAGAGATTATACGTGGCATGTTCCTACTGCACTTCTTAGCCAACTTGTCTATTGATTAAAATGTATAAATAGATAATAATAGTTGCTTCCCTGTGATATTACCTGTAATTTGCAGCGTCGCGACATGATTGGTCTTCCCTCTTCAGGATAATTGATGGGGTAGCCCAGGGCGTACATTACCTACATGAGCATCATGTTGTCCATATGGATGTGAAACCAAGCAATATCCTCTTGGATTCTGATATCAATCCAATCATTACTGATTTTAGTATATCTGTAGTGTTGGATAATAATGACGAAATGATTCTGGACAGCGTACTAGGAACAATGTAAGACACTATTACTTACAAATATTTCTGTGTACATGTACATGACATGCCTGATCGTGTTTTTCCTTTTTTATCTCCATTTTCCTTCCTATTTCACGAGGTTCTCCATTCAGGGGATACGCAGCTCCAGAATACATCTCAGAAGATATAGTGTCAACGAAGAACGATGTGTACGGTTGTGGCATCACCCTCCTTGAGACTGTTGGCAGTATCAATCGATGCAAGCGTCCACTCAGTGAGTACCGTAAAACTACAGACTACCATTCCGATCTATGGGTAAGTACTTAGATCGAAGTAAGCACGCATGCATCATACGCAACAAATTTATCCGTGAGCTTCCAGAATACCACTAAGCCAGTCATCTGTGGATAATGCTTGCATCTGATTTCCCAGGCTTGGAAGGCTTGGGAAGCAGGACGAATTGAAGAGGAGTTTGATTCGTTGTCATTTGATGGGTCCCAGCTAACAGAGATCAAGAGGATCGTGCAGGTAGGCCTGCTCTGCACTCAGGCTGATCGGGCAGATCGCCCCACCATGGCGGATGTTCTTGAGATGCTACATGGCGAGAAAGAGTTGCCGATCCCAAAGAGACCCTCGTGGTTTAGCAGCAGTTCCTCGTCAGACTGATCGAGCTCTGATTTGCCCCCATACAGGTTCTGACATGGAATTGGGTAGCCATATGCAGATTCCGTCATTTGTCTTTAACTCAACTACTTATATTTACTCGGTGTGTGCTTAATAATTGTGCGAACATGGGAATGATGATTCGAGACCATTTTGTTTTTGGAGAAAAGCAGAACGAGATTACTGTTGGACTCTGCTACACAGTGTAGATGTTCCTGTAACGAGAATTGAAGATGTTTTTTTTTCTTGTGCTTTCTTTTGTTGTCTGAGTTAAAGTGGTCCGAGTTGAATGCGGCTACAAATGGCTTTTCAGATGGCAACATCATTGGCAAAGGTGGCGAATTCATTGTCTACAAGGTACTTCACACGCTCAGTTTCATAATTTTGTTTTGGATTTCAAGTGACTTACATAAAAATAATAACGTCTAGGAGGAATATTATTACTTTGCAGCAGGTTTATGTCACATATGTGATCTGGATTCCAATTATATCATGAATTGTATTGTACATAGACTTGGTACAGGGCCTAAAAATTTAACCTATAGCTATATAGTTTAAGGTCCGGACTTATAGGCTAAATTTTTGTTCTTGTGAGCTAGAAATAATTAATAGCTGAGTTGGGCTGCGAAAGGGTATTAATTAGGACCATAATCCATTACCAACCCTAGTTGTAGATGTACGGTTTATATTTAGGTACTTTTACTTTCAAATTAGCATGGAAATCAAACTACTAATCATCCCTATTCTTATTCTAGAATTTGGTATTTATTTGTTGAATTTGACTCTTTGTATTAGTCTAGAGTGTGGTTAACATGCTAGATTATAATTCTTTAACTCTGTTTTTAAGAGATAACGGCAGATGAAGTTTTGATATAATACTATAGAAGAGCTCTAACATGGACACATTATGTCAATGCATTTATTTTGCAGGGTATACTAGAGGGAAACATTGTCGCCATCAAGAAAAGCCATTGCACGCAACGGCTTCATATGACTGATCAACTGATTCTTATTTTTTCAAAGCTTCATCACAAAAATATAGTGCAGTTTGTCGGATATTGAGGACCATGTGTGTCCAAGGACCGATGGATGGTCGCTTCTCAATGATGAGTGATTGACAACGTTGTGTGGACTGACTCTTGGCCGAATATTGCAGGTGTTCGATGCGACTAGATTTGCGTTGGTGCAGGAGAAGAACAAGCATGAAAGGTTTCTGAGGAGTGGAGACAAGTAGGCTTGGTTCGAGGGACCCGGTGGCCATACGAGATCGAGTGCGGTCGGCACGGTGCAAGAAAAGCAAGACGAAGTCGAAGACATGGAGCCGGTGCAAGGTAGCGGCTGACGACCGAAGCTTGCACGCGGGGTTTGATGGTTGGGCCACAAACCCATCGGAGGAGGGTTTTTTGGTTTGGGCCTCAAAACCGAGCCCGAAGGCCCAACGTGACGGAGACGGTGATCCGGGCGCGTTCGGGAAGCTTCGAAGCGGTGGACACGCGGCGGGATCCAGGAGCTTGCGTCGGAGGGAAGCAAGGCCGGATGGACGCCGTGCCCAGTCGGAAGAAAATATCTGCAGCTTTTACCGTTTTGCCCCTGAGAGCGTGTATCTTAGGTTTAAATTGTAAGGGTATTTCAGACTTTCGGTGGCGGCCATATATACTCACCATGGTGGGAGGGGGCTGCTATCTCTTGGAACCCTAGTTCATTTTCTCTCTTGCTTGTCTAGGCTAGGATGTGCTTCATGAGAGAGGGATGAAAGGTAGAAGAGAGTGATTACTCTTTGTCTCGAAATTCCTACAAGAGTGGGAGGATGAGGGCGGCTTCCTAGCCTAGTATAGATGTTGTCCTCGTGATCTAATCAAGGGATTTGGCTCATCCTCTTGTGTTCTTCGTTTTTCTTTTTCGGAGCTATTTTCGTGCTATTTTTGTGCTATTTTTGTGCTTGGCTCGATTCTTCGTTTCTAGGCCGTTTGGCTCCGGATTTGATTGAGGGGATCATGGGTGAGTGCCTTGCGCCTCTTTGTGGATGATCTTGTTCCCCAAATCGCCGGGAATCGGTCTCGATTTAAAGATTTTGGGATGAACTCGTGGGAAGGAGGTGTTTCACGTGATCCGCGATTCCTTGAGTTGTAGAGGGTTAGAGGCTGAGATTTTTGGGGCATAGCATCTCCTAGGAGTGCTAATCATCTCCCCAAAGTTTCGTCTCAAGAGCTCTAGTGATTTGGGAGATCCGGTGATGGCTTGGAAGGGTTGACCCGCGGGTTACTGTAGTTGTTCTTCCTGTTCGTTCGTCGGGCGTCACGGACGGTCCGCATGCTCTTGGCGGACGGTCCGTCGTGCTCTCGGACGGTCCGTATGTGATTGGCGGACGGTCCGCTCAGACGAACCGTGTACAGTTTCTTGGTTTTTGGCTAAGTCTTTTCACGGACGGTCCGCGTGACCTCCACGGACGGTCCGCGACACTGGCGGACGGTCCGCGGTGACTGCTCGGACGGTCCGAAATTCGCCTGAAGTTTCTGGAGATTTGGGAGGGTCTTTCGGACGGTCCGCCTCTCCCTGTCGGACGGTCCGCGTGCTCTATGCGGATGGTCCGCCCGGACTCAGGCAGACAGCAGGAGATTTGTGTTGCTTCCGCTTTGTTGTGACGTTCTAGCTTGTTCCTAAGGTTGGTAGGTCCGCTGTGACTATGCTACCTTGGCAAGCTCGTGAGGATATCTTGGGTAGTGATTTTTGGGACATAGGCCGAGTTTCGAGAAGAAATTTTTATCGGCTCCCATTCACTCGCCCCTCTCTGGTCACTGTATCGGTCCTTCAATTGGTATCAGAGCAGGTTACGGATCTTCGTGATTCTAACCAGTCTTAAGATCCAAAGATGGCGTACGCCGGAAAGGGTTCGGGTCCTCCTCTCTTCGATGGGAAGAATTATCGGATGTGGTCGGTTCGCATGAGTGCTTTCCTCCGTGGCAAGGGACAATTGATATGGGATATCACCATTGATACTACATATACCATCCCTGCTATGAGAGTTACCCAGGAAGCTAAGGACAAGTTTGAGGCAAATGCAAAAGCCATTGATTACTTGTTCCAAGCGCTTAACGAGCATGAATTCAATCGTGTGATCGAAGAGCATCTTGCGTGTAAGATCTGGGAGAAGTTAGCAATCGCTCATGGAGGTGATAGTGGGGTAAAGGCTCGGTACTTTTCGACTTACCGGAGGGAATATGAAAATTTCAATCATTTGTCCGGTGAGTCGATTGATACCATGTTCCAGAGATTCACCGTGATTGTGAAGAACATGAGAGCCAACATCGACGTTCTTCCATACACAGATCATGATATGGCCTTGAAGCTATTGCACTGTTTGGATATGTCTGTGTGGGGAACCAAGGTTGAGGCGATTACAGAACCAGACGCTTACGAGACACTCACAATCAATGGGTTGTTCTCCAAGCTCAAGTCCTCAGAGGTTGATAGGTTGGCTAGGGCTCAGCTTGAGAACCCGACTGATCCCCATAGTCTGGCTCTGATGAGTGGCTCTAGCTCTAGATCCGGTGCTAACTCTTCACGACAATTTGCTTTGTCTTTGCTTGTGTCTTTGCCAGATGAAGATTTCGAGGTGCTGAGCGAAGAGGATCTCGCATTGCTGACCAAGAGGTTCGGGCGCTTGTACGAGAGCCGCAGAGTCACCAGGCGTACCGGGAGTACGTGCTACAAGTGCGGCAAGATGGGGCACTTCATCGCTGAACCTACAAGCAAACGAGCCCAGAACGACTACAAGCACCGCTCGAGGGATGACCGCAAGAGTCAATCCAAGAGCGATCACAAGGGCAAGCACAAGAAGGACGACAAGAAGAAGCACCGCAAGCACAAGCACAAGGAGCGAGCAATGGTGGCAGATGCAAGCGACGTCGACACAAGCACGAGCTGTTCTTCGTCAAGCTCGAGTAGCGAGGACGAAGGCAAAGGTCGACGCCGGAGGCATTCAAGCAAGGACATCAACGGGCTGGCGTGTATCGCTTCAGCCGGCTTCTGCACCATGGCACATAGCTTTGACAACGAGAAGATTGCAAGTGAAGACGCGGAGTCAGAATCAGAAGATGAGGTAAATCGTGATCCGACTTCTTGCTAAAGGAGGTTGATAGGCTGAATGAATTGCTTGATAATCGTGATGATGTACTTCGTAAGACCAACAAGGAGAAGAGGGAGTTTAGGTCGTTGCTTGGTGAGTCCAAGGAGAAGGTTGCTGAACTTGAGTCTTTGCTTGTTGTCTCTAAAGATAAAATTGCTAAACTTGAACTATCACTTGCTAAATCTCAATCTGAAGTTGATGCTATGAAAATTGCTCCTGTTGTCTCTGATGAGCATTCTTGCAATGATTGTGATGTTGTCATGAATGAATTGGTTGAGCTTAAGAAAAAGCACATGACTAGAATTGAAGAATTTGATTTGCTTAAGTCTGAACTTGATGAATTGAAATCCAGGTCTGCTTTGTTGGGTGCTTGCACTTCTTGCCCTGTCTTGCATGCTAAACTTGATGATGCTCATGCTAAAATCAAATGTCTTGAAAGCTCACTAAATTCTCCTGTTAAGCATGCGTGTTCGATTTGTGAAGTAACTGTCCTAAAGAATCTTGAACTTGAACATCATATCAATCGCTTGCAAGATGAAAATGATGATTTGCGCACTCTTTTGAGTTGGTTATCTTCCTCAGAGCCTCAGTTGAGCATGTTGATAACTAAGTATAGGCGCACTGATGGTTGTGGCCTTGGGTCCAAGAAGGTGTGTGAGAATGAAGAAAAAATGGGTGAGAATGTGGAAATGGTTTGTGAGGGTGTGCCCGCTTCCACCACAAAATACCCCATCCAACAACAAATTTGTGCCCAAACCAAACCACTTGAGAAACAAACTCGACACCTTTTCAGATCCACCAAAGTTTCCACCACAAACCAACAACTTCCAAAAGAATGTGATCTTTGTGGGAGAGTCGAGTGGCCTCAAACCTAGTGAGAAGCCTAAGCCGAGAGAAGATCCGAAACCTCAGCCGAGAGAAGGTCCAAAACCTCAGCCAAAAGAAGATCCAAAGCCAAAACTAGTCCTCTATCACTGTGGGTTTTGTGGTAGGGATGGTCACCAAGAGAGCTTCTGCTTCAGAAACAAGAGAGAAATGAGGCGAGAGAAAGAGATGGGTAATCAGGACAGGTACCGCTCGTCTCATAGCGTACCTGAGCCTCGTGCACCTATGCCTAGAGGTGAGGGGTTTGTCCGTTCGATTCCTAGGGAGGGTGCTCGTGGGTTTGCAGGGGGTCCTCAGAGAGGTGGTGATAGACGCTTTGGGTTTGGGCGTGGTGGTTTTGCTAGGCGTCCTCCTCCTCGTGGTCAGTATGAGTTTGGGAGGAACGACCATAGCTTTGGTGCTCGGAGGGAGTTTGTGCCTCCCTTTCCCCCGCGTGGTGTCCCTCCGATTAGACGTGATAGAGCTCCACTTGTGAGGCGTGAGAGGTTTCCTCAGGCTGATAGGTTTGGCAGAGTGGATTTTGCTAACCCTTCTTTTGAGCAGATGGCTCAGCACTGGTTTAACTCTTTCTGTTCTAACCCCAGTGTTGAGTCGTTTGCTCATTCTCGATCCCACTTTTGATTTTGCAGGTGGGAGGCTTGAGGAACTTGTGGTTGATTGATTCCGGTTGCTCTCGACACATGACCGGAGATCAAAGGTGGTTCTCAAGCCTCACCCCGGTGATGACAAGGGAGTACATCACTTTTGGGGATAATGGTAAGGGTAGAGTGCTTTCAGAGTGTGATATTCAAGTAAGTGAGAAGTTCGCTTTGAAGCGTGTAGCTCTCGTCAAGTCACTTGGTTTTAATTTGCTTTCGGTCTCTCAGCTGCTTGATGAGGGTTTTGAGGTTCGGTTTATTTGTGGTTCTTCTCAGATCCTTGACTCTCGAGGTGACCTTGTTTGCATGATCATTCCCAAGAGTCAAGTGTTTGTCGCTGATTTCTCGAGGTCCTTTGGTGCTTCCCGCTGTCTTGTTGCTGGTTCCTCTTCCGAGCTTTGGAAGTGGCATAGGAGGTTGGGTCATTTGAGCTTCGATTTGCTCCCTCGTTTGAGCAGTCTTGACCTTATCCGAGGATTGCCCAAGCTTCGGTTTGAGAAGGATTTGGTGTGTCCACCTTGTAGGCATGGCAAGATGGTCACCACTTCTCACCCACCTTTGACTGATGTGATGACTGAGCGTCCAGGGGAGCTTTTGCATATGGACTTGGTTGGTCCAGCTCGCGTTCGCTCAGTCGGTGGGAAGTGGTATGTCCTTGTGGTTGTAGACGACTATTCTCGCTATACCTGGGTGTACTTCTTAGCGGCTAAAGATGAAACATTTGGTTTTGTTCGAGATCTGATCTTGAGGTTGAAAAATGAGCGAAATGGTGATGCCATACGAGCTATACGCAGTGACAATGGCACGAAGTTTAAGAACGCTCGATTTGAAACCTTCTGCCGTGATCTAGGTCTTGAGCATCAGTTTTCTTCGCCTTATGTCGCTTGTCAGAATGGTGTTGTGGAGAGAAAGAATCGGACCATTTGTACTATGGCCAGGACGATGCTCGATGAGCATAGGACTCCTAGAAAGTATTGGGCCGAGGCGGTGAGCACCGCGTGCTATGTGTCTAATCGGATTTTCCTTCGTGCATTCAAGAAAAAGACTTGCTATGAGCTCTTTCATGGAAGAACCCCCAAGGTGAGTCACTTTCGAGTTTTCGGTTGCAAGTGCTTCATTCTCAAGAAAGGTAATCTAGATAAGTTCGAGTCTCGGTCTCATGATGGTATCTTCTTTGGTTATGCTAATCATTCTAGAGCATATCGTGTGCTCAATCTTGCCACTAACCAAATCATGGAGACTTGCGAAGTAACATTCGACGAGACAATTCCATGTAGCCCATCTGTCTTTGAGTGTGCAGGTGATGAAGAGATGGGACAGACGATCTTTGAAGACAAGGATGGGGATGATGAAGATGACGATGGAGATGGTGATCCTCCGATGGCGATTGTACCTACTACTTCCACTACAACTACTACGGTTGATGATGGTCCATCCACCACTTCGACATCAACACAAGTACATGGAGATCAAGTGGAAGCAGCGGTTGAGGGGGAGGCGATTTCAACACGTGAGGCACCAAGACACATTCAAGCTCGCCATCCACCCTCAAGAATGATTGGAGACATCGATGAACGTACTACACGGTCAAGGTCAAGGAACAATTCTAACTTTGCTCATTCTACATTTGTTGCCTCCTTTGAGCCCAAAGATATTGGACATGCTTTATCTGATGCGAATTGGGTCAATGCCATGCACGAAGAGCTTGAGAACTTTGAGAGGAATGAGGTGTGGGAACTTGTCGAGCCTCCACCAAATTGCCACCCTATTGGAACAAAATGGGTTTGGAAGAACAAACAAGGTGAAAGTGGTGAAGTTGTGAGAAACAAAGCGAGGTTGGTTGCCCAGGGCTTTTCACAAAAAGAGGGAATTGATTATGAGGAGACATTTGCTCCTGTTGCCCGTTTGGAGGCAATTCGAATCCTTCTAGCATTTGCTGTTGCTAAAGGGTTCAAGTTGCACCAAATGGATGTGAAGAGTGCCTTTTTGAATGGGGTGATAGAAGAAGAAGTGTATGTGAGACAACCACCTGGGTTCGAGAGTGAGAGATATCCCCACCGAGTGTACAAACTCCACCGAGCACTATATGGCCTCAAGCAAGCACCTAGAGCGTGGTATGGAAGGCTGAGAGGGTTCTTGCTAAGTAAGGGGTTTGTGATGGGCAC
>OAMR01001266.1:40280-61146 GCA_900205405.1 Echinochloa crus-galli
TGCAAGGGAAGCCGCTGCGGATGAGAGCGACCACAGCTCCGATGTGGTCATCCTGCCACCAGGGTGGGGCGACTACAACCACCAGGCTCCGGCTCCAGCTCCGGAACCGGCTCAGGAGGAAATCGACCTTGTTTCTTCCTCCGACCATGACTCCGACGCCGAGGTGAGCAATCTTTCCCTGGGAATGCCTCTAATTGCTATGACAGATAGATTGAATTACTTGCTGTTATGGTAGATAGTAATGTTTGGCAATTATGTCTTGATTGACGTGACCTGGGAATGCCTGTGATTGTGACCTGGGAATGCCTTTGATTGTGAAATGGGAATATGGAAATTATGTGTGTGAAATGTGTGTGAAATGGTACACTAGAAATGCCTCTAATCGTGACCTTGTTTCATTCTTATCTTGTTGACAAATGGGAATATGCAAATTCTTAGCTTCTTGTCATAGCTTTGCTGAGTCAATAATTATTGCAACCTTAAATATTGTCTGCAGAATGGAGTTTCTGCTCGTTTGAATAGGAAAGGCTTTTATGATCTGTTGTAATAATGAATTCTTGGCTTTGTAAATTTTGTCTACACATCTCTACTGCCATTTTGAAAAGTGTGCTAGCAAAACATGATAGGGGCACTCCATGAAATTCATGCTTAGCTTGTTGAATGATACAACCCACTCATCCTTGTCTTGATTGTCAGCTCAAGGAGACAGCAACTATGTACAACAAGGCAATGCAAGAACTCCATGAAGCTAGGGAGGCAAACAAGTCATTGGTAATGAAGCTTTTGGCTGCAGAAAGAAAGGAAGAACATTTGGAATTTTGTCTGTTTGAAGAAAAGGAAAAAGTAAAAAATCTCGAAGCAAAAGAGGATTTTCTCACCATCGAACTTGAACGCACGAAAAAAAAGAATAAAGAACTCAAAGAAAAACTCAAGGAAGCGGAAGTGAAAAAAGGAGTCCTTAGAAACGCACTTGTAGATGCGCAGATGGAGTTAGATAAAAAGAAATCACTCCCATGTAGTGCCCTTGTGATGCATGACTGTGATGCACCTATCCTTTTGTCCTTGTGCAGGACTCGTTGGTAACTTAATTTCTGTGATGCATGTAATAACTATGTTACTCAATTTGTGTGATGCATGTTAACACTTGGTCTGTTCGGCTGGTCACATTTAGCATGTATGCCAGCAGCCACCTCTCTCACCGTAACTTTTTGATTTGAATAAGCCGGCATCAGCCCTAATCTCAAAAAAAACCATCATCAGCCCTGATTTCAGCCGTGTGTTGTTGGATGAAGGTTGCTACACGTTCAACCAATTTCAGCCCTAATATGATCTGCCAAATAACAAGAAATCATCGACGAAGTCATCAAATAATCATGCATCACACTCTATCATTCAGGCACTTAGTGCACAACAGATATTCATTACACGCAATACCACACATTACAATAAAGTTTTCAAGTCTAACACATAGATAAGATAGATTATTACAATCCAAGTCTCTCATCATACTTAAGATAAGGCAAAGTTCTGTCTACAAAAGATACGCTAGCTGCTAGCATAAGCCATTCATCCTTCTTCTTCTTCTAGCCATCACAACGCTTTTTGAGCTTGTTTTCTTGGAACCCTGGGCAAGCTGCCTGGCCCAGGCAGCAATTTCAGGCCATCAATTTTGGACGCCTGGGGCTGAGATTGCTACCTGGAGCTAGCTGCCTGGCTCAGGGTCTGAACCAAACATGCCCAATGTTATGCTTCTTCTTCATATGTCCTGCAAGAACTCTTTGGCATCAAATTGAGTTATGAAGCAAAGTTGCCTAAAAGATTTTTTTTACCTTAAACAATGTGTGCAAGAATAGCATTCAACATTTTCTATTTTTATTGACTCTTCGGCAATACCAAAACCAAATGAAGATTCAGTTATTAAAACTACCAACTAAAACAGCATATGAACTAGTTTCTATTTGACCAAAGTACAAGCATATGAAGAATTAACAATACGATGGTTCGAGGGGAGAGACTAGATCACCTTCTGCCTCTTCCCCTTCTCATTGTCTAACCGTGGCACCGCCACGCATCGAAATCCTGCTTCCCAGAGTTCGCGGCAAAACGAACAACAGGATGGGTCGATCTCATTTTCATCACAACTGCCTCCAGAGCAGGTGCACGTGCCCCCTCGCAACCAAGCGGCAGGAAACACTGGAGGTTCGATCTAACAGACATAGTGCTTGAATCAATGTACCATAACAAGAGATCTAGCACAAGAAACAAGAATCTACCAAACAAGTACTCACAAATGCATAAATTGAGATTGTTTCATGCTTGAAAAAACTAAGTTATGTAGCATCTGCAATATACCTACCAAAAGTGGATCTTTATCTAGTAATCAGAGAACCTAGCAACACCAACACTGAAAAGGAAAATATCCATCATCTCTTGTTTGTCTGCTACGTGCCTACTAAAATATGTTCTAAAAAAACTAGCAACAACTGAATGTATATTCTGCAGCAGAACAAAAATCACTTAATGTTCTTAGATCAAACTTCTAAATGACTACTAACAGAATTAGTGCTTGAATCATTGTATCATAAAAAAAGATTTGTCCCGCACTACAAAAATCCAACTTGATCTATCACAAGAAGAAAAACCCCAATTTACTGTAGCACACTTACCTCATCTTCTTCTACTGCCTTCTCTTTCCCCCTGTTCTGCCCTGGGGTCTTTGACGTGCCACGTTTCCTTGATGCCCCCGCCGCGGACGAGGGGCGGCGGATTGAAGAAGGAAGCGGAGCCACCGGACCCCATGTCGACAGAGGCACCGCGGTCACCTCCTTCCGCGAGAAGCGCCCACGCGCATCCCGGAATTGCCTCCTCGAGATGTGGTTGTTTTCCTCATCCATCGTGATTGCTCGGCGCCTGTACTAGGCTAGCCGCGGCAAGGGCTGGGGCGATGGCGGGGGCGGCGGTTTTGCGTGTGCAGAGTCGACGTTTTGGGGGAGAAGACCAGGGCGGTAGATAGATACTACTCAGCAGTGGACCAAATGACATGTGGGCCCCACTACACTGGGCCCACCTGTGAGTTACTCAACTGACCAATTGACTCAATATATAACCCAATTGAAAAATCTAAAATTATCACAAGTAACTAAATTTCATCAGTTTTTTTAGATACAAATTTTGATTAATTACATCATTTTTCACATAGGAATAAAATTTTAGATGTAATTTAGTGGTTGTTGGATAATTTTATTTTAAAATGTTACATCGAAGTGGTTCCATCACTTTTGTTGATTGTGCTCCGTCTTTTGAAACACAATAAAGATACAGGTACATGATCAAACAGATGTCTAATTGACTTGCTGATTTGTGCTTAAAACAAACAAGAGCACAACCACTGAACTGCATACTGGTATAGCTCCATTTTACTCAAATAGAGTTGACAGCAATAATGATACAATTATGACACTCGAGATCACAATCACTCACCATCGACCAATAGTTAAAAGATAAATATTGTAACGAAATCCCCTTTCATCAAGGGTCACCCAGCGCTTGATAGCCACGCGTAGCTCCTCCACCAAACGCTCGATCTGACATTTTTTTTAAATGCATTACAGAGACATGTACATCAAAATTTGCATATGGAACAAATAGAACATAGGGAATTCAGGTAATACCTCGGCGTTCGGAGGAGCCCTACGGTTGATGGGCCTGCAGTGCTCATCATCACTGTTAGCAGTGCAGTCCGCGAAGATCCCGACTCGCGGGAAGTTCAGCTCGTACGTCACCGCCTTGTCCCCTTTCTTCTGAATGAAGAAATGGAGACATTATTTAATACTACAATTTGCAATAATTGTATATGGAATTCATATTGACATTAGTTGTCAGTTGACATTTGCATGATATGCTTTTTTCGAAAAAACACATAACAACATGCACATCCAAAGAAACAGGACAACATGCACATCCAAAAAAATAGGACAACCTGCACATCCAACCTATAACAGGATGTTGATTAAAATTGGATCAAGACATGCACATGTAAAATTAGATCAAGAGGCCTACCATGGTTTGTTGAATAAAAACTATAGCTGTAACTTTAACTACATCAAAGACATGCCTTATTTAAACTACTAAAAGGATTTCAAGTGCACTTAAAGAATTGATTTGAATCTAAGATTTATTATTTTAAACAAACCTAATATTAAGAAGGAACTACATATTTGTTCAATCACTACAAGGTTTTGTATCAAAATCAACGCCTCTGAGTTGCAACGCCGAAAATTTGGTTGGTATAGATGGTTGTTTTGCAACCATTCTTAAAAATTGTAGCGATACGTGTTTTTAATTCAACGGTTTTGAAGGTGTTGCAAAGCTTTGTTGCATTTGGTTGACGATATTGCAATGGTGTAAAATGGTTGTAGTAGATTTGATTGTGGTAGCAATTGTGCGGTAGTACTGCAACCACATTTGCGTTAGTTGCATTTAGTTGTGACTATTGCTACATTTGTTTGGTGTTGCATAAAATTTCACAAACGTTGCAAATTATTGATGCTTAATGCAACGAGAACTCTTGGAAGCGAAGAAAAAGTGAGGTTCAATTGCAACCTTTGTTGACAGTTGCAATAAACTTTGATATTGCAAATGCTAAATTTTATTGCAACAAGATCTTTGGCTTCGAAGCAAAAATTGTGTTCAAGTGCAACGCCTAATTTTTGTTCCGATATATACTTTGAGTGTTGCAACGAGACCTAGGAGCCGAGGCTGATTTGGATTGGGCCTTGTAGTGTGTATGATATATTATGAAAAACAATTCATAGTCAAAAATAGAACTTGGCTAATTTTGAATTTAGATTTTATTCTAATTATTAATTTTAAGAAAAAAGTTTTAGTTGATAGGAAAAAATCTGTCATTACTGACAGAACAGAAAAAAGAATAAAAAACGTCATTCTATGGAATTGAACCAAGGACCTCAATACTACACTAGTATATGACTTACCACTACACCATTACAATGTTAGTGTTAGTTAGCATAGTTCAAGCATTTTTCATGTTTCTACGTTGTCAGCTTATAGTAACCTTATAGATATTAAAATAGAATAGTTACTTTAATGGGTTCTATTAGTTAGTTATTTCAAAAACAAAGTAAAGTTTTCTAAAATTATTATTTTCTTGTCTAATGCAACACCGGAAAAGTGTTGCAATAGGTCCAAAATGGTTGCAACAGACATAATGCCCGGAAACTAAAATAACATTAAATTGCCATGTCACCTGGTCCCACCTTTAGGATGTGGTGATGTAGTCCCACCTTGAGGACAAAAAAATCCAAAAAAGAAGAGACATGCCGGCACAATCGCAACTCGAGACCCTCCGCTACCCGCTGGCCTGCTCTGCATTGCCACGGCCGGACATGCCTAGTCGGCTGCACCCTGGCCGCGGCCGGCTGCACCACCCTTTCAACGGCCGGCCGCGCCCCCAGCTGCGCCTAGCCGGTTCTGGTTTTCGTCATGAATCCGTAGTATTGGATATATATAGAGCCCAAACTATAGTGACATTCTGTAAAATTCGTCATAATTCGGCCCAAATCATAGTGACGTTCTATAAAATTCGTCATGATCTACAAATTCAAATACACCATAGTTCATATAGGCCCACATGTCAGTCCAATTACTATGTACGTGAGGCAAAAAATATGAAACAAATTGCTGCTCTGGTGCACCGAAAAATAAGACTAAAAGAATTAAAGCGCACGAAGGGGAATCGAACCTGCAACCACAGCCTTCAAGGCCATGACTTACCATTGCGCCATCAAGATGTTTGCGTTCAGCTAAAGCATTTTACTTTTATATAATGTTCAGTCTCATAAATTGCCGAAGTGCATAAAAAAAGGACTAAAAAAAATTAAAGGGCACGAAGGGGAATCAAACCCGCAACCACAGCCCTTCAAGGCCAGGGTGACTTACCACTGCGCAATCAAGCTGTTTGTGTTGAGCTAAAGCATTTTACTTTTGTATAATGTTCAGTCTCATAAATTGCCGAAGTTCATAAAAAAAAAGATTACCGAACTCACAACCACCCACAACAGATCTCAGTGCTCAACCATTCGGTTACAGAACCGGTTGTGTGCTCATCGTCATGACAAGTTTGTTTTTATCTGTTTCTTAAACTGAGATGAAGAACACATGTACATTCATCTTTCTCTTTTTAATCCAGAATTAAATTTTATAATTGGTATTTCTCTCTCATATGAACTCCAAATTTGATGATTTTTGTTCCCAAATTTTTCTAAAATCACAATCTTTCGATTAATACCATTTGTTTGTATGATAATAGCTACTATTTTGGATTTTTAAAAGGGCCTTTGTTTTCTTCCAACTTATTAGATAAATGAAAAACATGTCTTACATAATAATTACTAATGTAACTTCATATTATATAATGTTATGTTTAACATAAGGTTGTGTCCAAATTTGAGATACATACAAGTTCAAAAAGGTTATGAGGTGTTCAAATCTTAAAGATTGACTTGAGTTATAAGAAACTTTGTGAGAGATGTATCATATTGTGAACAATGTATAGTCCCACTTGATTAAAATAGTTTCAAAATTTTATGGCAAGCTTATGGACCCAAAGTATGTGTCACATCAGTTTGTAGAATTTTTTGGCCAAATTTACATATTATTACAATTATCCTATTGTAATTTGAAGATACAAGTTTCAATTGTCCATTGAAGACAATTGAATTTTTGATCTATCTCCATGACTTAGGTTAGAATGGAACATATGAGTATACAAATGTGCACATAGTTCAGTTGAAATTCAATTAAAAATTTTTAAATTCAAAGTTCATTTGAATAAGATTTAAAAGCCCTCTTTTCTAGAGCTCAAATAAAAAATCACCCAATATATAAGTTGTAGGAAATTAAATTTTAAGAAACTTTCGAATTGACGGATTTTGAAGTTTCATCATGAATTGGTATTTCAATCTTTCTTTTTTTTTAATCTTTCTTTTTTCAATCCGAACTTAAATCTTTCTTTTTGATGGTATTTCTCCCGTTGTTCAATCCTTCTTTTTTTTCAATCCGAACTTCAATTTCATAATTGGTATTTCTCCCTCGTACGAATTCCAAATTTGATGGCTTTCTTTCCTAATTTTTTTTAAAATTGAGATCATTCATATAATGTCGTTTATTTGTATAACAATTCGTGTTATTTTGTTTTTTTTCAAATGGTTTGTTTTCTTTTCCTGCCCTTTTCTTTTGATTTCCGACCCTATTACAAATAATAAATTATATTACTTTATATCAGATAATTATGGGCTTAAAATAAAATAAAAAATTCTATTACAGAAAAGCTCAAACAAAGGGCTTCAGAACCCACGACCAAATGGATAGAAAGCTTACGCCATACCACTAACCTACAACACAAGTTATGTTTGATGTAGAAAATGTTTGCTTTAGATATAATAAATCCCGTTGGTAAAAAATAAATTCTCAAAAAGTTGAGCGCTAAGGGGAATCGAACGGCCAGAGTGTAAAAAAGCAAAATTATGCTGACACCAGGTTCGAACCCGCGCCCTCGAGTATCAGAGGTAATCTGCATTACCAATGAGTTACTTAACCGGTGACGATTTGGTGCCCATATTTTGTTTTTTAATAGTTCTGTCGGCTGCCGCAGTACTTAATCCGTCAAAAGGAAAAAAGACCTACGCACAGTGGGGGTGGGCTCCAACAAAAATTGCTGGGCGTAAGTATCGAACCCGCGACCTAGGCTTCTCTAAGAGTAACGCAATGCCGGCTGAGCTACAAATAGATGGATGTAAATATTAGGATGTTTCGTCTACATATACAATATAAAATCTCGCAGCCACGTGGAGGCACCTAGTTTGTTAACTACTTTGCCAGAGATCAAGAGTAGGCGTGCGGGGGCATCGGGCCACGTGGCGCGCCTAGCTTGCTCCCCGCACAATTTTTTCTTTTTAATCTATAATTAAAATTTAGAATTGGTGTTTCTTGATCATTTGAACTTCAAATTCGGTGATTCTTTTTTCTGATTTTTTCTAAAATCAAGATCTTTCATGTCATATCATTTGTTTGCACACTTATTTTCAGTTTCATCTCATTTTTATATACCTTTTTTTCTTGCACCTAAAGAGAATTGATGAACCATATCTTTCTTTAACAATTGGTCATCTAACTTCATATTCAGAATCTTGTCATATCTTTCTTTAAAAAGGGGATTTCAATTTAGTTTGTAAATCTTGTGGTCACGTGTCTTAATATATTTGTTTTTTGCAAAAATTGCTAGATCTGACCTTGTATATGCTTTTGGTTCTTGTTTTTTTATTTGGGAAATCTAGCTATTCAGAATAGTATATCTACATGGGTAGTATTTTTTTTATTTGGTTCTACTGGAATGCAGTATGCAATCCTGCTATGTGCACATCACCTGTTTGTAGAAATGCATATATATGTGGTCAAGGTGTTCTGTTAATTTGTGTCATAAAACTAGAAAGCAGGCATGCAAAAGGACCTGTGAGGGTGAATTATTCAGTAGCCTAGCATATTCCGTAGTAGCATTTCACTTGTTGTTTAGACTCGATGTTGTGGAACAGCCCCATGATAAATTTGAGCTCAGCCGATATCTGTAAAGTCATGTTTCAGCTTATGTGTTAGCAGTTAGCCTAAATTTTTAGTGTATCACCTGAATTGAGCAATCTATCTCTACCAATTTGTTCTGTAGAATATGTTGATTTGCTGGGTACTGCACATACCACTATTTCGGGTTCTGACAGCTTGTAAAAACTAATAGCTAACCTTATCGTGCAGCCATACTGATTTAGACATTTTTCATGTTCTACTGGTTTAGACATTCTACTTATCTAATATTGGTGCTCTTCATGCCATTGCAGCTGTGGAAGTGCGTGCTTCTTTAGCTCAACCCACTGCAACTATTACAACTCATTTGGCCACTGCACAGTACCCTCAGTTCAATTACAGAAATTGGTAATTCTTTCTTATAGTTATCTGACTGTTACTCCACTTTCTTCCAAGCAAACCAAGTTAGGCTATTATTGGTTAGTTTTCTTTTCAGATTCTAATGTGACAATTACAGAAATTGGTCAGTTTTCTTTATCTCATCCATGTGATTGTATATGCTCCAGAATGTTGCTGCTCGTTCTGGGGTGTTACACATGTAGAACGAACATATAGTCACTGAAGTTTGGCCCACATAAAAATAGATAAATTTGAATGTTGTTTGTCTTTTTCCTGTTTGTTATTCTTTGCTGTAACTTCTCTGAGACTTGGCATCTATAAAATAATGACGCTGACTTTACATTGCAATTAAAAGATCATATGTTGTATCTTAGTTCTCATTTATTTCTGAGAAATTATGATCTTGAGATGACCCTGTTTTAAGCATATCAACTACACATTTAATTTATATTAGGCTATCATTTCTATTTTTGAGATGTTCAGTACAAATCTTGGCATCTAATAAATCATGTCATTTCAGGAGGAAGTTTGAGTTTGAGGAGCCATGCGCATGGTGGACCATGGTGAACATGAAGGCAAACTTTGCTGCTGCAGTAGACATAGGTCATATAATTCGCACGAGTTCATACTGGGGCTGGATACATTATGTGTTATACCAATGGTGGTGTTCAAGTTTGTACGAACAAATTATATTTCATTTTAATGGATGTCGATGCTTCATTCATTATGTATTTATTATTTTGCGATTATTGATTTAAGCTATTAAACAAAGCGTTGCAACATAAATTATTAATATATTAATTTGACATTCCAATATATGATGGAAATGAAATCAAATTGGGTTGCACAAATAACAACCATATTTAGTCGTGGCAATAGGTGCGACAATCGTGGCAATAGAATGACTATTTCTTGCAACTACAAAAAAGATGATAGTAGCAATAGAGAAATATACCTATAGCAACCATTCACAAATGTGGCAATAGAGGACATCTCTGTAGCAACGAACCTCCAAAAATGTTGCAATAACCTAATCCACCTATAGCAACCATTTAGATGATGTAGTAATAGACAAGCTCTATAGCAATGATTTCTTCGCGTAGCAATAACAGCTATTGCAACACCTATGTTCTGTTGCGACTGCATTGTGTTGCTACACGACCAACGTGTCGCAATACGTGTCACTAGCAACGTCTTGTTCGTTGGAATTGTTACCATTGCAACACCCATAGTGGTTGCAATGTCTTATGTTACAACGCACACTAATCGTTGCCAAAGAGTCAAAAGTGTTGCAATATAGGGGTTGTGTGTTGCTACTAAAACATAAACTGTTGCATTATGCCTGCTACGGTTACAAGTGCAACCACTTTTAACCAAAAAAATGGTAGCAAAAGTACTATTACTACCATTTTTGGGCCTATTGCAACACTTTTCCGGCGTTGATTTTGATACAAAACCTTGTAGTGAATGTATTAATCTAGAAAATTGTTAATGTTACATATAAACAGAGTGCAATTTCAGTGAATGCAAGCACATCCAAAAATACAGGAGAACAGGACAACAGGCTGGGTGTATTTGCTGGTAACATTTTTAAGTTAAGATAAGATTAATCTTTTGTACTAAAACATTTCATGATGACAAGGTTTCATTGAATGCCTAAGATGGTTCATATCAGTTTTTGTCATTTCTCTTCTTAACTACATTCTGCATAATTATGTTCACATTAGCATACTAGGTACCATGAATGCCTAAAATGCTATACTATCCAAGAAACCCTAAATTTCTCACACAAAGAATTAATATTAGGATTACTCATATAATTAAATACAACTCAGGAACAACGTCTCCCACAAATAAAACAATCACTTAAATTGTCTGAATAATCATTAGTATTAATATTACGTACTGCAATTGCAAAGGGGGCAAATTAATTTGGTAGGAGGAACAAAACATATCGCGCGTTCCCAGTCATAATCCGGAAATCTGTGCGGGTACTCCTCCCCCTCATCCGCCTCGCTGGCGAGTCATCCACCGTTTTGGCCTTCTTGACGATGGGGTGCAGAAAACCCTCACCGGACTTCCGCTTCAGCGCCTGTCGGCCGGAGTCTGCATCCTTGACAACCGGCGGAACATCGGGGATGGGATCCGGGCCCTCCACCGAGGCCGGGGCCGACGCCGCGAGGCCCCTCACTAACGTCGACGCCGCGGGCCCCCTCCGTACCGTCGCCGTCGCAGTCTCCGGGCGGAGCCTCGATGACCCCACCAATGCGGGAATCGGTGCACGACGGCGGCACATCGAAACCCTGGACTCCGCCGTCGACGAGGAGTTCATCTACACTCTGTTGGCCTGCACTAGCTAGATGGGATTGCGTGACGGGCGGTCGTGGGGTGGTGTTGAAATGCAAACTGATCGGAGTTGAGCGGCGAGAACGAAGGGGCAACGGTTCCTATATATGGGTAGACTACGAGAACGAAGGGGTGGTGTCGGTTCCACAGAAGTCAATGACACGTGGACCCAGCCACTTTTTGGCCCACGAATCAGTACAGAAACATCGGGAGATGGTTTAGTTCCCGAAAAGGGAATGCGAAGTTTAGTGTTCCACGCATGAGGAGAGAAATTTGATGTGATAGGTGAATAGTAAAGTTTGGAGAGAGAATATTTGGGTGACTCTATGTGACTGAACATGTCATTCTTATATGTAGAAAGGTTCACATTCAAATAATTACAAATACAACCAAGATTTTGTTACACTAAATGAGGTCAAATGGAAAAGTTATGAATACGAAAGTGTCATAACTCATCAAGATCTATGATCTTTATTTACGTCGTTTTGTCAAATTCCAAAGTGGTAATAACATGTAGTGGCAATTGACCATAAATGGGTGCAATAATAAGACTTAATAATTTATATCATAATTTAAAATTAGAACTGACCAAACAAAGTCATATAAAATCAGTTGTGATTTTTTATTTTTTCAGATGAAATAGTTTCATTTTCATATGTTACATCAGAGTGGTGCAACAAAATAAAAGAATAAAGGAAATAAAAGATCAAATAACATGTGTACTACCACATTGTCAAATATTGTGGATATTGATGTCACTTAGTGGTTTATAGATAAACATTAGACAAAATATCACAATTACAACAAAGTTCTCCAGCCATTCATCCTTCTTCTTCTTCTTCCTCTAGCCATCACAAAGCTTGAATGCTCCTTCTTCATATGTCCCTATTTGGCATCATATTATCCATGCACTAGACAAAAATTCGAGATAAAACATAAATCAATGCTTTCCACGAGATAGCTTGACATTAAGCAGATTGAGCAAAACATCATGAACACCTGATATATCTTTGGGTCCGATAGGTGGGACCTGCGTGTCAGCCGCATATCGCCTCCTCGCGATGAAATCGCTTCTTCCGGAGTGCGTCGCTCGCGTGTCGGTGTCGGCCCAATTCGACGGCGTGTCGGGCAGATATGAAAACGCAAACAAGAAAGACGCCTTCTGATGCACTTATCTCGTCCTTTCCGTGTGGGACCTTGGTACTGGGCCCCATGTCAGTGCCTGGCGATGGTAACAACTGCCTCCGGTCGCCGTATTCCCCCTTTTGTTTCTAGTCTTCTCGCAGAAGCCGTCCCATCATCCTCGCGCGTTTTCCTCCGCCTCCCCTCGCCAGGCCATTCCGCTATTTCCTCCGCCTCCCCTCGCCGGCGCCATCGCCTTCTTCCCCTACTTCCATCGCTCATTCCTTCTCGCCCACCTACATCCCGAAGATGGAGCACCGCAACCCAGCCACCAGGACCCTGTTCCGTGACAAAAGGGGTCGATTCATGCGGAATCTCGAGTTAGCGGGGAGCTCGGCTCGGCGAGGTGGCCAGGTGAGCCTAAACCCTTGCAGCATCTCCAGATTTTTAGATTTGTAGACTGAAGTTCTTGATGCTTGCTACCTGGGGGTTTTTTCGATTAAAGTTTAGTTGAGGGAGCACTGATTGGGGTTTTCTTTATATGGCTGCAGTGAGGTATTTGTTATATGCGATGTGTTGAATAAATGAAAGTAGCACTGATTGAATGTTGTATTTGGGGGTTTTTTTGGAGGTTTATTTATTATAAATGATAGATTGTAATTAGATTTCATAGCACTGATTGGAACTCTGGAGGAATGCAGCAACAAAACATAGGAAATATATGAACTATGAAATTATGTATAACTGCAACTTTGCAATGTGTCAAACTTTGCAAGTTTGCCATTTGAGATCTTTGTGATGTTATGATAGGGCAACCCACTGCACATATTTATGGGGGTTCAAAACCTTACTCTCAGTGGAATTGGGAAAAGGTAAAGATTGGTTACAATATTCTCATCTCTCACTATCTACATAAGAAAATCATATATTGATGCTGTGTATTGGGGCAATCACAGCGAGATCCCCAAACTGGTGCTGAGCCACGCCAGTTAGAGCTTTGGAAGATTACTCACTCTAGGGATGTAAAATGGAGAGATGAGGTGGCTGAGACTATTTATGTGAGTACAAATTTGATTGTAACCTTGCGTGCACATAACACTCGTTTAAGTTTGAATCGAATCATGGGCACAGGGTTTTCTATCTTACAATTATTTCTTGCCCACAGGATTGTACAGTCAGGAAATTAGCTGAACTAGCAAATCAAGCAGAGGGGGATGAAGGCACAAGTTCCACTCCGCGAGATGAACAGGAAGATAACATTTTCCAGGAAACATACAAGGAAAGAACACATGTCAAATCCTCCGTGTCACGTGGCTATGGTTACATGGCCACTCAAAGAAGCAGCACAGCGTATCGGGAGAGGTTGTTTCAAGAGAAACTCGATAAGGTCGAAGCACGAGAACGTTAGCTGGAAGAAATACTCAAGAACCATGAAGCTGTCAAGACACGCGAGAAAGAAGAAATGGAGAAAAAGATGGAAATGAAAATGCAGGAACAATTTGCAAAGATGATCGCGCCATACAAGCACTTGCTGCCATGTTCAGAGGTAACCAGATGATTGTACATGTTGTGTTCATAACTTGTCCAATGCAGCTAATAATATCTTACCTTCCATCGTTTCAAATAAGCAGAATACACCTGCATCCAACAACAGTACAGGTCTAGTTGAATCTAGGGTCTATGAGGTCGGCACTGCTGCAATAACGTTAGTGCAGAGTCAAGACACAACGAACATGGTAACGACTATACTTGGTTGTGATTGAGAAAATGCATACTTATGCCACTTATCTCTCGCCTGCCCTCTTTCACAATGTGCAGACTCCCTCTGAAACCATCAACAATAATAGTTCTAATGAAGCTATACATACGAGCCAGGAGAAAGACATTCCTGCAACACCAGTTGTGCAGGATCATGTAACAGCACCCCAGGTAACGACACCGAACAAGCTTTCCAATCATGACGCATGGTGTCGTGCTTTCAATCACAGCTGATATAGTTCCAATATAAAACTATTCATTCCAGAAGCATCCACCAAGCACCGCCGTGACAAAAGATAAAGAAATTGTGCCACCTACCAACAGTCATGCAAGTGCCAGGATTACCAACACACTGTTCAGCGACAAACATGATAATCGTGCTGCACCTTCTGCTGGACCTCCAAGATATATCTCTTCAAACACGCTGCAGAGTCAGTCTAAGACTAGCTCCAATCCATATGTTGCTGCATATATTCTCATTCCAAGACAAATTGGGTTCAGATGATCTAATTCTCTAATTTCTTTACATTCAGACTGGCATGGAAAGAGAAGGTCTGGATCAGATTAAAGACTCGAGATCGGCCAACAAAAACCCTTTGGCGAACAAGAAGCACAAGCCTTCAAGCAAACCTCAGCTCCAAAACTGATGAATACCATCAACAATACTGGGTGGGAGTGATACCCAAACTGTTGCGATGCTAGGGTCTGTAAAAACTTTGACACTACATTATAATGTGAGTGATGGACAAGAGTGCATACTCTAATTGCTGAATTTTCTTCTGTTATATGAAGAATTGTGGTATTGAATGATATGAATGTACATTGGTTGCATCAGTCTATATGTTTCGACTATTTTTGCTGCATTAAAGAATCATAAATTGGGGATGGTGGGCATCCAGCGTGTGTCCTATGGCGACCAATATTTCATTGCGCTTTCCTCTATGCCAATAGTGACGGATCATAGTTTGTAGTGATATAGTACATGCATATGGCGACCAAAATTTATCTGATGCGTTATCACTAGGGCATATAGCGTCGACGCATGCTTCGTTGCGATACTCCTACACCCATGTAGCGACGCCAGTACGCGTTGCGATTTGGTTAAAGCATATGCCGACGACCAATCTTTGGTTGCGTGACCATCTACATATATAGAAACGGAAATCAGCGTTGTGATTTTGTTCAAGCATACGGCGATGACCAATATTTGGTTGTGTGACCGTCTACGTGTATAGCGACGGCAATCAGCGTTGTGATTTTGTTCAAGCATATGGCGACGACCAATCTTCGGTTGCCTGACCGTCAACATGTATAGCCACGATAATTTGCGTTGCGCTATTGTTAAAGCATATGGCGACCACCCATAGTTGGTAGCGTCACCATCTATGTGTATAACTGTGGGAATATCGTCATAGACACCCAACGATGCATGAAACGCAAAGTGGGGTTATGTATGTCGTGAATCTCTTCGTGTATGGCGACGACACATAGTGCTGCAATTTCGTTGGATCGTATGGCGATGAACCATATTTGTTGCGTGACCCTCTTTGTGTATGGCGACGGCAATTAGCGTGGCGATTTGGTTGAAGCATAATGCGTCAACGACCCCGAGTTTGGTTGCATTATAGCTCAAGCATATGGCGATGGATTATGACTTCGTTGGGATAGCCTACATACGAATTGCAACGGCAAGTATCGTATTGCGACACGATTCTATCATTGCAACAGAGCTTGTTTGCAACAGACCAAACAGGTCGCAAGAACCACTATCGCGACGATGCATTTCGTTGCAATAACCTGTGTTGCAACGCCACCGGTCGTCGCTACTTCACCTAATTGCATCGTCAGGCACCGTCGCAACACGTTCTTTTTATCGCGAAACCGTTTTGGAAACATTGCAGCAACATATTGCGACGTATCATATTGCAACGCCTGCCAACGGAATGAAACCGTCGTAATCTATATGTATCGTGACCAAAAACCCCATATAGCGACCACTTGGAGGCGTCGCCAACAACACCAAACGCTGTAGTGTGAAGTACCTTGATCCGTATTTAAAGTTTGAGGAATACCGAATCTATGAATAATATTTTGTGTAATAAACTCAATTACCTCTCTATGTGTCATATTCTTCAAAGGAATTGCTTCGGGCCACTTAGTAAAATAATCCGTAGCAACCAACACGAAACGATGTCTCTTTGATGATGGAGGATTAATTTGTCCAATAAAATCCAACCCCCAACCTCGGAACGGCCATGACTTGATAATAGGATGCATCAATGCAGTAGGTACCAATTGTAAATCTCCAAATTTCTGACATTCTTCACACCCTTTATAATACTTTAAACAATCTGCCATCATAGTAGGCCAATAAAAACCAGCTCATCTAAGTAACCACTTCATCTTGGGAGGCAATTGATGTGTACCACAAATACCTTCATGAACTTCTCCCATGGCGACTTTGGCTTGATCCGAGTCCAAACACTTCGAAAGCAAATCTTTGGCGGTTCGACGATAAAGCTCATCATCAAGCAACATGTATTTAAATGATAATCGCCGAATACTCCTTGTTGCACCACGACCAGGATCTTTAAAATAAGTAATAATAGGCACTCTCCAGTCCTGATCCTCGACCTTGGAATTATTAGCATCATCCAAGGCGTTTTTACCGCTGTCAACAGACGAAGCGGTCTGACCGGTTTCCAAACCGGTTAGACCGGTTCTGGCGGTCAGACCGGTTTGTGAAACCAGTTGGACCGGTTCGTCCAGAACCTGAACCTCGGCTTTCGATTGCATCGGTTTTTGAAGATAGAAATATTTCTTTGCAATAACATAACCAGATGCTTTCTGAGCCAGAGTATTAGCCTTGCCATTTTCCTCTCTTGGAATATGTTTGATTGTAAACTCATCAAAAGAAGCTATGATATCAAGGCATTTATCAAGATATGCATTTAACAAACCATTGTAGCATTGGCACACCTTGGATACTTGTTGTACCCCCAGTAATGAATCACCAAAAGCCTCAACATGCTTAATTCCCATGTCTTGCCAAAATTCCAATCTAAATAGAAGGGCTTCATATTCAACTTGATTATTGGTGTGCTTTTCTTCTAACCGGTTTGAAGACTCAAAAACGGCACCACTTGGAGAAACCAAAACAGCACCAATTCCTTGTCCATCATTGCAAACCGATCCATCAAAGTACAACTTCCATGACAAGCAACATAGCCGACGTCGAATTCACAAGTATCATCAATCCGATGTTCAACAATAAAATCAGCTACAATTTGGCCTTTCATAGATTTTAAAGGTTCACAAGCCAAATCATACTCAACTAAAGCATAAGCCCATTTACTGATTCTACCACTTAAAATCGGTTTTTTGTAATATATGTTTGGTTACATCGCTTTGACATAACACGATGCAAGTACTAGATAACAAATAATGCCTCAACTCAGTACAAGCATTATATAATGACAAACATAACTTTTCAATGAAAGTATACCTTGTTTCCGCATCAATGAGCAGTCGGCTTATATAAGCAATAACATACTCCTTAGCATCGATTTCTTGGGTCAAAACAGCTCCAATAACTCTATCTTCAGCTGCCACATAAAGTCTGAATGGAATCCCTCTCTTAGGCGCCCTAAGCAACGGTGGTGAAGACAAGTACTCTTTGATTTTCTCAAAAGCTTCTTGCTGTTATGCCCCCCAAGTAAAATTGGCTTCATCTTTTAACCGAAGAATAGGAGTAAAAGCATCAACTTTCCCAGACAAGTTAATTATAAACCTTCTCAAGAAATTCACCTTGCCTATAAACTTCTGCAAATCCTTTTTGCAAGTAGGAGCTTCGACTTTCTTCATTGCTTCAACTCTTTTAGGATCAACTTCTATGCCATTCTCATGAATAATAATCCCAAGAAACTTCCCAGCCGAAACACCAAAAGCACATTTGAGTGGATTCATCTTCAAACCATACCGTCGCATCCTCTCAAGAGCAAGTCTTAAATAAGTTTTAAATCGGCTAAATGATGATCCAAACCATCCGATTTAACTACAATATCATCAATGTATACTTCCACAATAATACCAAGTAAATCATGAAAGATTAAATTCATAGCTCTCTGATAAGTTGCGCCAGCATTTTTCAATCCAAAAGTCATAACTACCCACTCAAACAAACCAATAAATCCCGGACATTGAAAAGCCGTTTTATGCATATCTTCTTCTGCCATAAATATTTGATTATATCCGGCATTACCATCAAGAAAGCTAACAACACGATGTCAAGATGCTTCATTAATCAAAACATCGGCTATAGGCAGAGGATATGAATCTTATTGAGTAGCTTTATTAAGATCTCTAAAATTTATGCAAACTCTAAGCTTTCCCGAATCTTTCTTTTCAACGGGAACAATATTAGAAATCCATTCTGCATAACGACGAGTCCGAATAAAACCGGCATCTAATAATCGATTAACCTCTTTTTTTATTTGGTCATAAATAGCGGGATTAAAACGTCTAGCCGATTGCTTAAAAGGTCTATAAAACCGGCTTTTATCGGTAAACGATGCTCAACTAAATCATGACTCAATCCGGGTATCTCACGGTACTCCCAAGCAAAACAATCGACATATTCTTTCAACAAATTTATTAACTCGGCTTTATACTTAGCCGGTAAATTTTTGTTTACAAAAGTCGGCCTAGGAATAGTACCATCACCAATTAATATCTATTTTTTCTAAAGGGTCGGCTGAAGTAAAACCTTGACCCAGCTTATCTATATCACCCATATCTTCAATAGCTTCGGACATACCTCCTGATTTTTCTCGAAAATGATCAATACGTTCTTGAAGCCACTGTCCAGACGTAAACCGGTCTGACCGGTTCCTAGAAGCGATCTGACCGGTTTGGCTCGGTTGACTCTGTTTAGGCCTAAACCGGTCTGACCAGTTTCCAGAAGCGGTCTGACCAGTTTGTTTCTGCTAATTCGTTCGCTCCATTAATTACAACAAGTAATTCAACTGATTCTCCATCGGCTTTAATGTAACAGGAACGAAACCATCCTTGGCGCAATTGATCAATTCATAGTCGGTCAAATCCAGGCCCGACAAACACTTAATATTATCATTTGTACTAATAGAATCGGAATCAGCCATTGCAACGAAGGAAGAAGTATCACCATGTACAACTTCATCGCCGATCCACTGAATGAGATATTGATGCAAGGTAGAAGGTACGCATTGATTTGCATTAATCCAATCATGCCTAAGAATTAAACTGAAGTTACCTTGCACTTATGAGACGAAGAAGGCTGTAGCAACGGTCTTACTTCCAATGGTCAACTCCATCAAAGCCACACCTTTGGCGCCAATAGGATCACCGCCACCAACTCCACTGACCGTCATATTTGTCTTGATCAATTCTTCGTCTTTTCCGCCAATCTTCTTTTAAGGAGAATAGGGCATAAGATTCACAATAGCCCCACCATCAACCAACATTCGTGAGATTGGCTTCCCATTGATATGACCTCTCATGTATAGAGCCTTCAAGTGATTTTCTTATTCCTGTGGCTTCTGAAACACAGCATCACGAGGTACAAGCTGAAGATGAGATATTTCCTCCTCCGGCACCACAAAGTAATCCGATGACAAATAGACAACATTAATATTCATATTGCCATGCTCTGGAGAAGCTTCAAAGTCAACCATCTCTTCATCTTCAACTACTAGAGGAATCTCTGAAGTAGAACCTCCATTCATCACAAGAACAGATTTATCCACTGCCTCTGGCTCCAAACCGGTCTGACTTGTTCCAGAAACCAGTCCAACCGCTTCTGCGACAGATTGGCTCAAACCGGTCTGACCGGACTCTGAAACCGGTCTGACCGGTTGTGCTGCTGACTGCACAACTGATTTGATCTGCCATGTTTTCTTCTGAGGAATCATTGGTCTATATTTGTTGAATTGTTCGTCGCTGAGTTTCTCCGCTTCCTGTTCCCTTTTTTTCTTTGTTTCGCAAGCGCTGCAACTTTCTTTTCTGTGTATGAGTCAAACCAGAAGGACACCACCTCGGTTGAAACACTTTCTTCACAGCCTTGCTACTACCAGCTTCATGATCAATTGCCACGACAGGTTTTTTAACAGCCGAATCTCCAATAACTATCGGTTTTTTGCTCAAGTCTTGCATAGCCACTGGAACTTCACCAATTGTAACAAACCCATCACTTTTGGCTTGCTTTGGATCCACTGTAAGTTTCACTTCCTCCTTTTTCTCCCTGACACGATATTCTTGTTTAGAAGGAACATGTTGCTTCTGTTCATACCGAAACCGGTCTGACCGGTTTGAAACTGATCTGACCGCTTTGTCAGCTGGTACCGGACCTGATTGGTACGAGCCTAATTGGTCATGAACTGGAATTCTAGGACCATTGCCCATATAGTCTTGAGGTGGTTGTAGCATGGGGAAACACTGCATCCACATTCCTTGTTCCCATGTTGGATATGGAGAATTTGACGCCGGAGGTGCCCATGGCATAGTAGCATACATCTTCTGTGGTGGATAAATATTAATAACATCACCACGGCGTCTATTGTTCTCTGGATAACCATCTCCACGCATTGGTGACCTTGGTCTCTTTTTTACCGGC
>OAMR01001266.1:67964-92539 GCA_900205405.1 Echinochloa crus-galli
GAATGATTGTAGGAGAATATGGCTGCAGCCAGTGTCAGGTTCACAATTTTAGCTCTAGGGTTAAAGCTAAAATTAGATTGGCTTCATAATTTGTACCAAGCTACTTGTTAAGAAGCTGTCCCATATGATAAGCCAGGTTCAGATATGTTGATGCTATCAAGTTGCATAAGACAATGAACCTGTCATCAATATGTTTACTCCTTGCAACATGATCTTTTTGTAACTTATAACATGCTATGCTTTTCAAGCCACAATTTCTATCTTTGCAGTCTCATGAAAAGGTTGACTGATTCTCACCAAATTATGTCTTTATTTAGGTACATATCTGAATCTAATGGTGATCTGAGTTACTTTCTTCAGGACACATGGATGGGGAAATGCTATATGGGTAGATGCAAACATTTAAGCTGTCAGCAACTATGCCTCTACTATCTGAAATACCTAGATTTGGGAAATTCTGTCAAATGATTGTTGTTGAAAAGTTGTAAGGATTTGGTTTGAGGTTAGGGTGAAAAAGGATCCGTTACCTATACCTTATTGTTCTCTTGTAATGCTTTCAGCTGTGTTTCCCTCATAAATCTATTTGGAGAAGGCTCAAAAAGTATTTCATGGATGTTTGTTCCATCAGCTCTGCAGTGCAGCACCTGGGAATAGTGCGGCACAACAGCAACGTCTGGGAATGTATTGGATTTTTAGGGGTTTACATTCTATTGTCCTTATGTTGGGTTGAATTACCTTTTACTTTTCCAGCCTAGGCTTTTTATTCATGTTTTTGTTTCTTAACACTTTTTGTCGAGTCAATGGTGCTGTCCGTTCGTGCTTTTTATCCACAAGCTATGTTCTCGCGCGTTTATTTGGGCATGTTCACGGAAGAAAGGAAGAAATGGGCTCTCTTTCCATTTGTGGTTACGTTGACCCTTAGATTACTATTTTAGGTAACTTTTCCTTTTTGGGGCTCTCCGGTTAAGCCTAATCGGAGAGGGCTCTCCTATTAAAAAATATCAATTCAAGACGGTAACATCACAAAAATATACATGCAACATAACAAAATCATATTTGCAACATCTCCCGTTGATAATAGAATTTCAACTCACGTCACAATATCACGAAAATCATTGTTGCAACATCTCATATTGATATAAGTATCAAATCATAGTTTGCAACATCCATAAAATACATTTGCAACATCATAAAATCAGTGTTGCAACATCTCCCATTGATAAAAGAACAAATCACTGTAAAAAAGTCACAAAAATCATTGTTGCAACATGTCATAACTATTGAAAACTCTCAAATCATACTTGCAACATTACAAAATCACATAAACCAGAGTTGCAACATCTCGCTTACAAATAATGCAATATCTTTTATTAATAGAAGAATACTAAATTATGACTGCAACGTCACAAAATCACTATTACAACATCGTAAAATCACATCTGAAACATCACAATTTTTCTATGTTACATCCCAAATCAGAGATGCTAGCAGGTCAAAGGAAAGAAGCAATATAGCACTCATCATCCACAATTCATAGTGGATGCGATCCTAGAACAGAATGGGGACTGGGTATCTCACGGTGGAGCCCAAAGCTGCTGAGCAGATCCCGCCCACAAGCAGATGTGGCCGCCATGCCGCATATGGTCATCCTCGTCACAATGTCCTCCGCAAGCATGCAGTCTCCTCCATTCCTCCATCGCTCATGTTCTGCCTACACATGGATCTCGTCGGCCTCAAGAACTCACTGCTGCTTTCCAGGAATCGACAGTCCTACAAACAGAATCAATCGATCTCCAGTCATCCATCATCCGGCCGCCGCTCAGAGAAAAAGGTAGAGGATGCTTGACGGAGGAAATCGAACAGCTTCACTAGAAGTAGAAAGGAGTCCTTGAGTTTGCAGACCAGAGGAGAGGGCCAGGGAGAGATTTTGGGAAGAAGGACGAACAGAACTGTGGGGCCTGAAAAATATCAATCGGACTTGAACTTGTACTACTAGCTTAATTGAAATGAAACTTCGGGTCCAGCACCGCTTAGGCGCTCACGCGGTTTGGATGGACCTAAGCGTCCGAAAAGTTTTCATCCGTGTCGGACATTTGATAATTAGAATTACCGTTTTTATTTTGCTTGTACTCCTCTCTCTCTCTCCCTGCATGCAGAGCCTAGGCCAAGGCGTCGCCACCACCGGCGCGACCTATTAGGACCGACGGCGCCGTGATGCACGGAAGGTCGGGGCGCGTGGGTGGCGGGACCGGTGGGGAATGGATCAGAACAGGGAGAGAGAAGGAAGAAAGGAGATGGAGAGAGCATCGGTCCCACCTGTCATGTAAGGAAAGAAAAATAGATACTAGCGTGTGGGTCCTGTCTGTCATAAGACTATATATAGCTAGAGTTGGATATAAAATCAGAGTCTCAGAAAGTTTGGGTCGGCCCTACTCAAGAAAGTAGGGGCTTAGAGCTATTGCTGATGATGCTCCTAGAGCAACTCCATGGCCCTCAAAACAAACCCTCCAAATATTAAATGGGTTTGCCTCTATTTTATAAGGGCCTCAAAAATTTGTACAAACTCCAACGATATCCCTAAGAATTGAGGACTCCCTAAAGACCCCCAGGAATGGAGGGCGGAGGGTCCCACCTGTCATGTAAGGAAAGAAAAATAGACACTGACGTGTGGGTCCCATCTATCACAAGACTATTGCTGGAGTTGAATACAAAATTAGAGCCCCAAAAAGTTTGGGTCGACCCTACTCAAGAAAGTAGGGGCTTAGGGCTATTGCTGAAGATGCTCCTATAGCAACTCCATAGCCCTCAAAACAAGCCCTCCAAATATTAAATGGGTTTGCCTCTATTTTATAAGAGCCTCACCAAAATAAGGGGTCAGGGTCTGCTAAAGTTCAACTTTTTATTTGGCCCTTTAAATTTTGTTGGGGGCTAGTTTAGAGGGTCTATTGGAGTTGCTCTTACAATACAGGGAAATTGGATCAGTACTTTGGAAAACACCATCGAAAGTTTTAGGGTCATTTTGGTTGTGCTACCTAAAAGAGCTTTTGCTTCCTAAAAACTCAAAGCCAATCAAAAGAGTATCGGACCCAACTGCTTACAAGCAAGAGCTGCTTCTGTCGCAGTTTATTTGTCACAGGCTCACAACCCGTGAGGAGGAGCTTTCATTCGCTGTGAGAACGTGAGTTTCATCAAAAGTACCTGCTACCGGTAATGAGACAACAATTCACGATTCTTTCCCAATTCTTCTTCCATTCCCGCTCACTCGAGCCTGCGTGCGCTAGGGTTTGCTCGGTGTTGACACTTCTTACAGTCCACTATCAGGATTGTGAATCCCAGTAATGGTGCAAGGAGTGTTCATTGGTATTCTTACGATATAGACATAAATCCGCAAGTGCACGGATACCAATGTAGCGTTTCACCCGGGAGTATTCCTAAGTATCGTATTTATTTCCACAGGGAAGCAATGGATAAAGAGTATTGACTATTGACAAGGATGTATCTACTAACTAAAGTACCGGCTAACAAGACGGGGGTAAAGGATAGGATAGGAGTGATATGCAAGTGACACACACAAGGAGAAGTGTAGGATAGAGATAGAAGAGCGATCTAGCTAGTGGGAGGACAACGAGTCAGGAAAGGATTCTCATGTACTTCCACTGACCTTGAGATATCTCTAGAAAAGATTACAGCTAGCATGAAGAAAGGCATCTATGGTTCTCTTCCTAGTTCTATTATCTCAACATCGGGAACGGAGCCAGCGACACACAGAAAGGGATGAGAAGGGGTGCCACCAACATCCGTCATCTTACAGGGAGCCTACCATATGAGCCAGGCGTGATGGAATACGAAGGCCGTATAGGGCTGTCCTACACTTACTCGCGAAATAAATGCAGAATAGATAACTCAAGTAAATGCGGAAGATAATATATTAAATACTCAGAGTCTTGCATAAAGAAAAGGAAAAGATACAAGAGCTTTACCAGAACTCCAGAAGACGACTCCGGAACCCCTAGCGAAGCTCGACCCTGACTCTAACTCCCAACTGGACTAGCCTAACTCTACATCTTGAAAGTGGAGAATGGAGACTTGCTCCCAAGTGGTGTGTGTTCAAATGGGGATGGACACCTCCATTTATAGGTGGATCAAGGCGGTGGAGTGAAGCACCGGCCAAGGCAACCTTGAGGCGGTTGCCCGGCCAGTTCGGGCGAACGGATAGGTTCGGCCGAACTGGTCAGTTCGGCCGAACTGTCCAGATGCAGCGCCTTGGTGCTCCACGGCCTGGATTAGCTCTGGATGGCGGTTTTGAGGCGGTTCACCAGTTCGGGCGAACTGGGCCCAGTGCCCGGTTGACCTCTGGTGCACCGACTATGTGTTGTGGACGTCTAGGATTGCTTCCCATGGGCTGGGTTTGGTTGGTTTGTGCTTCTTTGCTCCGGATTGACAATGTCAACGATCCGTGCAGCCTCTGAGTGTGTTTTCCCATGTGGTGGTGTGTCATATAGGAATGGGCTAAGGGGGGTGGATCAGCCGATCCAAGAGGTTTGGCCGAAATGGCCACTTTTACCCCCCTTAGTCCATGTTTGCTGAATTGTGTACCTGCACACCATATACTCACCAAAACTCATGGAACATTATTAGGATATAAACCTAAGGGCATGGAATGTTGCATATAACATCTTTTATTCCCGAGTATTGGTGGTCGAAAACGTGCCGTAACGACCGCCAACACTTGGCAGCACCGCCGTTGGTGCCTCGCGCGACCCTACCGCCACTACAATAAATATGGGATTTTATAACGTTTCATTTATGTCATAGAAAGCGTAAATTACGTCATGTTTTGTAATCTATGACATTCGTGTGACGTTTATGCGTTCGTCGCTGAAGCCCCGTAATAAAAGGTATTCAATGACGTTTATGCAGTTTTTCGTCATAAACTTTGTGACGATTCTTATGTCGTCACTAGATTATGACGCCAGCTTTTCGTCGTTAAAGACATAAAAAAACGTCACTAAACCTTAAGTGTGGATGACATGGCAGTGATGTGAAGATGACGTGGCAGCAGAGATTGTGACGTTTAGTTCGTCACAAAACATTCTATTGCCCAAGAAGGCCCATGCAATGAGCAACCATTTATGGGCCAAGCCCAGTTGTAAGATCTTTTTTATTTTATGGTAAAAATTATTTTCTAAGCCCATTATTTTGTTTTTCGCAAAGCCCACTACAATTTGGGCCCAAATATTTTTACAGCCCTATTTTCAACATGGGCCGATCATAGCATTTGATACAGAATTTTTTCAGAACTCATATCATTACAGCCCATATACCAATTCAAGCCCAGAAACCAACACAGCCCATACATTCAGCCCAGAAACCAGAACAGATTTCACAGGGAAATAAATTATCATACACAGAACATTCAGCCCATATACCATAAATTTATCATACATTCAGTGCATATTCCATAACCAGAACATAACAGAAAAATTCATAACCAGAACTTCTCCATGAACATAACAGAATCATTCAAAACATTCTTTGGAAGCACTCCACCAGCAACCTTGTTTGAAAGCAGCAACCTGCAGCCAAAACAGCAATAGGAAGTGAGGAAGCAATTAATTTTGAAACGTCAACTAAACTTTGTGATGCTGCCTAGCACCACTTCCCAGAACTGCCTTAATTTCATAAATATAGCAAACACTGAAAGCATAGAACCAACTACACTGCCTTAATGAAAGTTGGTCAGCAACTTGATGATTCTATCTGTTTGGATATGTTTCTATAATTATATAGTGTAGTTGGTCACTTAGTGATTTCTTAGTATTGCATATTAGCAGTGCGCACTCTACGTGTAACGTAAATAAAATTAGAAAAGAATGTGACACTTTAATAAGTTATTGAGGATGCTACCTTGAGTTAGGATATGTTGACAGCAGCTCACTGGATTTCTTGTCCAGCAGGTTGACGCCAAAGTGAGAGTGCTTGTAGAGATCCATTGCTCACCTGCCAAACAGGATATAAGAAATGTCAGCATCTCCTTAAACTGGATAGCAGGAGCAATGTTGTATCCTAGTCAAGGGAAAATAGTCTATAGTGCACCAAATTTCAGTATAGAGACTAAGTAAAATAGGGAAGCAATATTGATAATATCTGAAACTTCTAGTACTACCATCTAAGAACCAATCTTGAATATACATTGGACTACTGGAGTACAACATTGAGAAATGCCTCTAAGTACCTCCACATGAGAAATGCCACAGAAGAGAATAAACAGCCAGGAAATAATATGAGTACAACATTGGACTACTGGAGTGTCATCTCATTCACGATAAATTAACTACAAGTACCAGCTGTGAGCGCCTGAGTGTGCCGGGCAGAACATAAGGCTGGCAGAACAATAATTGAGCGAGTTGATTTCATGGAATGGCAAATGTGCAAACCAAGTAGTTACCTTCTGCTCACATAAAGGCATGCCCTGCATTAACAAGCAACAGCTCCAAGCCTAGCCTTCACCTCACTTGAGCACTCTGAACATCTATCAACAGCTCCAACTCTGTCAGTTCCTTTTCTTATCAGGACATTCAGAGCTACAAACATGGGATCAGTAAAAATACATGGAATCAAAATTCTAATAGTTGTGCATGATTAAACAAAAATATGCACAAAATCAAAGGGTCTATCTGGTTCAGATGGCGGCACTACAGCTGCAGTATTGTCTACATTTCTATGATAGTGCTCAGTATTGTTGGCAAGCTACTACAAGAAAAAACTGGAAACTGAAGAACATATACACCATGCAGTGTTGAAACCTGAAACTTACTATGGCTATTGTCAGTACATATCTATCACTTTGAGCTAAACGACTACTACAGATTAAATTTGAAATTATGAATTCCATCATATAGGTGCTATAACTTTAATACAGAGGACACCGTACATTATGCATCACCTAGATTTCGCACAGGCACCAACAAGGAACAACTAACTATGGGAAGATAAGCATGGACCTCAACAAATAGAGGCAAAATTGACTCAAACAAGCTACATAAGAAGATACCGCACAAGCACCAATGACTTGTGGTTGACCCTGACATCATAAACACAAGCATATTATCCTAAACCAATAGATCATGCATTTCATAACAACTAATCTTGGCCAAGCACACTAATTACAGATGCAGTGGACCAATCAAGCAAAGAAAAGAAGCACCAGATAGTCTACCTCTTTGCATTGATGAACACCCCTAGACCTCAGGCCACCAACGCCATGGCCTGCGACACACCTACACAAGCACATCAAAGGATTGTAGATCAGGTCAAGGCAGAGCAAATCTGGAGTGGAAGAAAGGGAGCAAGGTCCATGGAATGGTCGGAGCTCATAGATCGGCCGCCGTCGTCTACGCCTCCAGGCGGCGGCGGCCGTCGTCTACGCCTCGAGGTAGCGGCCATCACCGTTTACGCCTCGAGGCCGCGCGGATCTGGTGGTGAAGCGCGTCGTGGAACATCCGACGAAGGGCGTCGTGGACCGGCCGATGGAGGGCATCGTGGAGGGCTCGCGGACCCGGAGGGGGAGGGCGTCGTGGCGGGCGTCGCGGCAGAGGAGGGGATCTGGCGGCGGCAGGGTGGAAGGGGGAAGGGGACCTGGCGGCGGCGGAGGAGGAGAATATGGATTGGACTGTAGGGTTAGAAGTAGGGTTAGGGTTTGTTTGGGAGAGCTCCTACTCCAAAAAAATGCAGCTCTGCTCTAGAAACTCCATCTTTTTCAGCTCCACTTTACCGATTTCAGAAAAATACGAAGCTCCAGAAAAAACCTGGAGTTTCGGGAGCACCCCTTAAGGATCTTCAGAAAAAACCTGGAGTTGGCCTCTAGATCCACTTTTTTTATGGAGCTGGAGTTTCTGGAGTTGGATGTGTTTGGCTACAGAATTTTGGAGCGGAGCTCTCCCATACAGGCCCTTAGAAGGAGAGTGGATTGTTTAGGAGCCGAGGGAGCAGTGATGTTACCACTCTACCCTTGACGTTGAGGCAAAGCAACTAGGAAATGTTTGGATAGAATAGACATTTCGCGTCTAAAGTTTTGCTGCTGGCGCGGAGCAGTGGCGTATGGTGTTTGCACCGTGGACCTGGCATCGTGGACCAAAGGAATGGTGACCCAATCAGCATATAGAGGTGTATATGCACTAGGTTTATGGAGCCGGGAAGCAAATAAGTTTTTATTTTTCTATTTACACCCAAATAAAGTTAACCATAAATAAATTATTACGTCAAATATACCGATAAATCTATGAAAAAATCACAGATAACACAGAAGTTATATTCTAAGAGTTTAGGCTTTTTTTGAACAGATTTAGTATTTTCTATCATTAAAATGATTTTCTACATTTTTAGGAAATATACTCTAAAATTGAACTATGTGTACCTCAAATACATTTCAAAAAAATACAAAAAAATATACTTGGACTCTTATGTGACATTCTAACCCATGCCCTTAAGACATGAGATAAATTCAATTGCCTTATAGGAACAATTCAAACTTGAATGTATAAGTAATCGTAGAATAATTGTAATAATGTCTAAATTTAGGTAGAAAATTCTATAAAATGAGTTGACAACATATTTTGGGACTATAATGTTGTCATAAAAATTTCAAATAGTTTCGAAGTAATCGTTGTATATTTTGCTCACAAATCTATACACCATTCATATAGTTCCATATAACTTAAGTCCAAACTTTGAGATTGAAAGACCTTATAACACTTTTCAACTCCTATGCACCTTAGACTCGAAGACAACCTTATATTGACCCTAATCATAAAATATGAAGTTACATTACTAATTATTACGAATAAACATGTTACTATTATCTATTTAAATTGAAGAAAATTAGTTATAAGAAAAATATCAAAGAAATATTAATTAACATACAAAACATCATTACATAAATACAAAATAGTTGATTTTATAAAAAATCAAGGAAAAAAATCACTAGATTTCGAGTTCATATGAGAGAGAAAAACCACTTACAGGTTTTAGTCTCGGATTAAAAACAGAAATAGGAAAATAACTGCGTTCTTCCGCACAGACCACATCTCGAACATTTAAGTCAGCAACTAAAAATAGTTGCTTCCCTTTATAGCAAAAAAGTCATTGTCCAATGGTAAAGTCACAAGCCTCTGTGTGGGAGGACACGGGTTCGATTCCTTCGGCTGTCCGTTTGGGTAGGTATTTTTTTGTTTATTTGCGCAAGCACGTGCTGGGCCGAAAAAGAAATCTGAGCTGGGCCGAAAAATAATAAACGGCCCGAGAAAGGAGTGGGAAAGGGGCTGAAAGTAACTTGGCTAGGCCCGGGAGGTGTGCAGCCCACTTGGCTGGGCCAAAAAAAGGCCCGCAAAGTAAAATAAAAGGCAGAAAAAAATATATGTGGGACCTATGCTGGCAGTGTGGTCCCACTTGTCCAAGTGGCAGTGGGACCCACCCTAATCTTTTATTTTTTTAAAAAAAATTTATGACGTTTAACTATTTTGCTTAGTGACAAAATAAAATTTGTCACGATTTTGGTTTTGCCAGAGTTTGTGACGATTCTTAGTTACTCTTAACGACGAACACCTCATTTTTGTCACTAAGTTACGCTGTATGATATAAAACGTCACAAAACCAAATATGATAACGATAAATAAGTCGAACGTCATCAGGTATTCGTCATAAAAGGTGGTATTTGTTGAGTGCGCCCAGCGACCCGCAGGCTCCCCTGTCCGCCGCTCCCCGCTCTAGTGCACATCAAGCTCACCAACGACTTACACCTGCGACAATCTGCACGAGCACCCTCTCCGTGGATCTAAGATACTCTTCTGTTCTCTATATTATTTTTGTTGCATAAATTGCATGATGCAGGATAGTAGTGGAATGATTAGAATCTAGAATATCTCAGCATGATGCATATGTTGGCCATTGAATAAATCAATTTTTTTTCTTTGATTCAATATTAAGTGATAAGGCAGATTGGGGTGATGCCTCTTTGAGGAAAAATCTGGTTGCTAAGTTTGAAGAAAAATCGGGTCATAAAAGAACACAGAAACAACCGAAGAACAAATTAGATAATATGAAAAGTAGTACACATGGTCCATGGAATTGGAGAATTGTGCCACTAGTCTTGGATGTGATGAGGGAAAGCAAATTAAACTATTGATTGCTCTAAGGAATGGTAGGATGAACACATTGCGGTAAGATACAATGGCATTGTTAATTTTTCCTTTTTTCATGCTATGATGTGCATTTATAATTATGTTTTAATTAATCTTAGAGATGCAATAATCCGGAGAAAGGAATCAAATGCAACCATGTGAGGTTTAGAAAAACGCGGATGAGATGCTAGCTCAACGTGCCTGAGTCATCGTAACCACACATAAATTTGTGGGTTGGAGAAAAAAGCGGATCCTCCCGTCCGCGTCGCTCCTCCTCGGGGCGACTCGGGCGGACGCCATCGCACCGCAGCGCCGCCCCCGTCGATCCGCTTCCCTCCCTCGACGCTGCCTGAGTAGGCCGACGGAAGTCCGTCCGTCTTCAAGGAAGGCAGCGGCGAGGCCCTCTTCCTCCGTTCCCTCGCATCGACGGGGCTCGGCGCTCGGTGGTTGGTCGCCGGCGGCCAGAAGCTGGATCCCGGCTACTCCGGCCCGGATCCATCCCAGCGGGGATGTTGCTGCGAGGAGCCGAGCTCGCGAGCCGGCGCTTCGGGGCAGCGAGGAGCGGCGCCCGTGTCGGCTGAGCGGCGCTACATGGCCCAGTGCCTGACGTGTTTCCTCTCCGGCACATGCGCCTTCGGTCTTGCTATTGAAAGGTCTAGCTCCGGACTTTGCAACTACATCTGGTGATGACATCTTCAATTTCGCCATTTCTTCTCATATAGACCAAGAGACATGAGTCACCTTAGCTTCGTTTGCGGGTTCTCTTACTCGAAGATGGATTTCATCTGCAATTTATTCCTGATGGATTATGCACAGGTATCCAGCGGATACTTAGCAGCATGGTATCTTAGGTTACGAATTCAGATGATCTGCCGGATTTGGAGTTCGTGACCGTTTAAAGTGGGTCAGGGCTGGTATATGGAAATATTGGCCGGGTAAGAAGGGGGAAGTAACACGGTGTGACTTGGTCGTGGTGGTATTTGCTACTAATTCATCGGACCCTCTCTCCTTTTCACTTTTCTGTTTCTTTCTTCTTTTTACAGATTGGGTATATATAGGCCTTGTTGAAGGCATTGTTTGGATTAAGTTGAATTACTCCCTCGTGAAAACATTTGATCTGGCCTTAATTGGTTGGGTCATTACAATGTCGGCACGTGCGCGTGTTGTTTTCTCGTTGGAGGCGTTGTATAGGGAGCCTACTCCATAGTCCAAGAGTTGCTTTGGTTTGTGATGCGGATGAAGATAAAGACGCTTGTGGTAGTTTGCTAGGTCATGGTGCTCTTATTTTTTTGTTTTTTTTCATTGGTTGTGTGCATCTTAGTTATGCAGAGGCCGGGTTGGATCTTATATAATTGTATCATCTCGATGTAATTGTTTAAGATCAATAAAGCTTCCCTTTTCCAAAAAATGTGAGGTTTAGAAAACAAAGTCCCAAGTATCTTAATGATCTCCATATATTATTAGACAAGGTACTACTTACATGCAATATAGCAAAACTGGTTTCACCATTTTATCATTCACAGAACAATAATTGATATGATTTTTCTTAGCTATCTAGTACACATGCAAGCATAAATTCAAATCTGGTATAGAAACTTTGCTGCCTATGCATGGTACTCCACTCAGTAGATCTAGTCACTAGGGATGTAATGATCAAGATATACTATTTTAGCATTTTTTTCTACAATTTATTAGGCAATCAACAAGGTAATGGGCACACATGCAAAGGAAAAATAAATTTGTACTGAAAAGTTCATTTTCCGTGCATGCATGTAAGTTCACTGGAAAGAGGATTTCACAAGGAGTTTGAAACTGTTGGATTTATCATTTTTGGGATTTCTTCAATTTTTGGTGAATTTCTAAAGTCATAGTTGAAAATCGCAAAGAAAAACCATGAAACTTGCAGATCTACCCCCTGATCTTCCCTCTATTTGCAATATAACCCTCTGTTCTTGCGGTCTAGCCCCTGGCGGCAAAAACTCACTTGCAAACATGCCCAAACTCCTCTCGGGCCGACTTTAGGCTTAACTAGTCCGGCCCACTCCTTCCCCCGGTCCAACTGTCCTATTTCCCCCTCTCCTTCTTCCTCATGCGGTAGAGCGTGCTCTGGCTGGCTAGCGTTCACGGCGGCGACGTGCTATTGCGGCCAATACCAGCCCTCCCCATGGCTTTTGTATACTCCATGACCTTCGCCTCCTTCAAGGACACACGAGGCGCCACGTCACTGCCTTCCTCCTCTCGCTTGGCGCACTAGAGCGCCCACGCAAACTCGGTGGCGCAACAGCAGCGCAGCTTCGCCGGCTATCACCGGCCTCCGCGCCGAGATGGTGTTCCCCAACACAATCCCCTCATGCAGAACTCCACCCCGATGACTACTCCACCCTTAACTCCCCCCTTTTCCTCCGACTCCGGCGAAGTAGCAGCTCGGCCGGTAGCGTGCTCGCCATTCCGGACTCCAAGCATGTGTGCTAGCGCTCGAGCACCAGCAGCTTGTATGGAGACCATCATGCTTACCTAGGCGAGAATGATTTGGGTGGTGTGGGTCGATGACGAGCTATGGCCGGCGTCCATGGCGGTGGCCAAAACCGGCGAGGTGAGGCCCGGGTGGAGGCGTTGAGGTGTACTTGAGGTGGAGGGAGTGGTGGCAAGGAGTTGGGTATGGCGAAGGAGCGAAGCCGGATAGCGGCGGTGGCGCCTGCGAGAGCTCTGAGAGCTCTAAGAGAGAGAGAGAGAGAGAGAGAGAGCAGAGAGAGAGAGAGAGAGAGCGGCGGACTGGCATGCTGGTGGCAGGCACATGGCGCCAAGTGGCTGAGCCGCGCTGGCAGGTGGGACCGGTGATGAGGTGGCGGTAGGGCCAACTGGTGGACAGCAAGAGAAACAAATAGACGAACGGTTTGAAGTTGAATTTGGGCTACAAATTTGAACTAAACGCGAAAAAGTTTTGAAAAAGACGAGCTACATTTTTATTGATGTTGAACATTTTTGCCAAAAGTTTATCAAAAAGAAGACCGGGCAATTTTTCTCTCGGTCAAAGGTTTGAATTCCAAATTCTCAAAAATCCTTTTCAAGTAGCCATTTTGTGTACAAGTTTTCAAATATCTAGAGGTCTATTTTTGCACATGAAGTGGCTAGTTTTGAAGATAAAACAGTGAAGAGTGTTTTGGTGGGACATGCATTTCAAGTTTTCAAATATATTTCAAATGTTGGCTTGGTAAAAGTGGCCAAAAGTCACATTTTGCTGAATTTGAAATCAAGGTTTTGACCAAAGTTTGACTGTCAATTTGAAAGACTTCAACTCAAAAGTTTTGAACTTGCCCTATACCATTGCAAAGATATTGAGCTCTAGTTTTCAAATATGTAAAAATATTTGGTCACTTTTCAATTATATTTTGAATAAAATTTATTTGAATTTCAAACATACAAGAGGACATGCTTATATGAACATGCACATGCACATACATGATACATATGAAACATTTATTTGAGTTTAGCCATGATCACATGCACATACATGATGCATATGAAACATGTAAGCAAACTAGAATACAGGGAAATAATGAAATGGTTGATAGGAGTACAATGGGTGTACATATATAGGAAGGGAACCCTGGATGGCTTATAGATACATGACCATCAGGGAATCCCTGCCGTCTATCCTATCAAGGGGGGCGGCGCACCAGACCATAGGGTCTGTGCCGCGGCCACACAGAGGGCCCAATGGGCCTCTAACCATTACCCTAAACCTCCTTGCTAACACGCCCCTGCAGTCTGATCATGAAAGCCTCGAATGTTCAGACTGGATCTGAATTCCTGGAACAGAGAGGAAGGCAGACCCTTGGTGAAGATGTCGGCATACTGAGCTGATGTGGGAACATGCACGACACGGACATCACCAAGAGCAACACGTTCCCGCACGAAGTGGAGATCAATCTCGATGTGCTTGGTGCGTTGATGCTGAATGGGGTTGGAGGACATGTAGACGGCGCTAATGTTGTCGCAGTAGACCAGAGTCGCACGGCGAGGAGGAACATGGAGCTCGGAGAGCAGCTGATGTAACCAGGTGGCCTCGGCCACCCCATTAGCAATGGCGTGGTACTCAGCTTCTGCGCTAGAACGGGACACCGTGTTCTGGCGCTTGGAGGACCATGACAACAGGTTGTCGCCAAGAAACACTGCATATCCTGAAGTGGAGCGTCTGGTGTCAGGACAGCTAGCCCAATCAGCATCAGAGTAGACGGTCAGATCACCAGTGGTAGATGGCTGAAGGTAAAGAACCAAGGCCAATGTCCCGCGCACATAGCGCAAGATGCGCTTGAGGGCAGCAAGATGAGGCTCCCGAGGGTCGTGCATATAAAGGCACACTTGCTGAACTGCATAGGAGATGTCTGGGCGTGTGAATGTCAGCCACTGAAGAGCACCGGCAATGCTCCGGTAATCCGACGGATCCTGAACTGGAGGTCCATCCGCAGGCAACTTGGGGTTGAAGTTGACGGGCGTCGAGCAGGGCTTACAATCGGCCATCCCTGCCCAGTCCAGAATCTCCAACATGTACTGCCGCTGGGAGAGAAAAAGACCAGACCCCTGACGCTGGACATGCATCCCCAGAAAGTGGTGAAGTTCTCCCAAGTCCTTCATGGCGAACTCAGACCGAAGGGCAGTAATGGTGCGATGAAGGAGGTTGCTGGAGGAGGCTGTAAGGACAATGTCGTCGACGTAGAGCAACAAGTAGATCATGTCCGAGCCGCACCGAAAGACGAACAACGAGGTGTCCGATTTGGCCTCCACAAATCCTAGGGACAGCAGATAGGCAGCAAACCGACTGTACCAAGCGGATAGACTGTGTCTTCAAATCCGGAAGGCGGAGCGCAGTACACCGTCTCAGAAAAAGTGCCATGGAGGAAGGTGTTCTTGACGTCCAGTTGATGAATCAACTAGGAGCGAGACAGGGTCAGAGATAGCACGGTTCGCACTGTGGCCGGCTTGACGACCGGACTGAACGTCTCGTCGAAGTCAACTCCCGGGCGTTGGGTGAAACCCCGAAGAACCCAGCGCGCCTTGTAGCGCTCGAGCGTGCCGTCAGCCTGAAACTTGTGCTTGAAAATCCACTTGCCGGTGACGATGTTGGCCCGTGGAGGACGAGGAACAAGATCCCAGGTCCTATTAGCGAGCAGGGCACCATACTCGTCTTCCATTGCAGCCCACCAATTCGGATCGGCCAAGGCGCTACGGAAGGTCTTTGGAACGGGCGACAGCGGAGAGGCGTGGTAGAGCGCTGGAAGGCGAAACCCCGCCTTGGCCCTGGTGGTCATGCCGTGCTGGTTCACTACTGGAGGAACAGGCACGGCGCCCTTGGGCAAGGGCGGAGGACCAGCGGGGCAAGGCTGGCGTCGAGCGTAGACGAAGGGAAGTGGCGAGATGGGTGCCCGGCGTCGAACAGCGGTGAGCTGAGGTGAGGAGGGCACCGCCTGTGACAAGGCGGGCATCGGGGCCGTCTGTGGTGGCGAAGCAGCCATGGCCGCCTGTGGCAAGGCGGTCGGCTGAGGCGGCGACGAGGCCGTCGAGGAGACGACAGGCGACAGGGGCGGCGTGGCCGCCTGTGGCGACGAGGCCGTCGGGAAGACGATAAGCGACGGGGGTGGCGTGGCCGCCTGTGGCGACACGGCAGCCGCACGTGGCGAGCTATGGCTAGAAGGCGTCGAGGTGGTAGCTGCTGCTGCCCGGTGACCTACTGTGTCCAGCCGAGGACTAGCAAGGAGTGGCGGGAACCCAAGAGGCGGTCCAACCATGCTGCGGATGGTCGTGGCTGCGCGGTGGCAGCGTCGGGGGTTCCTGTAGGCAAAACAGAGTGTGGCGGACCAATGGGGGCCGGCACATTAGTAGCAAAATCATCTAGGAACTCAAATGGAAACAGGGTCTCGTCGAAGGAGACATGACGAGAGATGATTACCCTGTTAGTGGAACGATCAAGCTAGCGGTATCCCCTATGATGAGGAGAATATCCAAGGAAGACGCACGAGGTGGAGTGCGGTGCAAGTTTGTTGGCAGCTGTGGCAGCGAGGTTTGGATAACAAGCGCAACCGAAAACGCGAAGTGTTGGCGGTCGTTACAGACCGATTTCTGACCTCCAACCGAGTATAAAACAAACACAATCGGGACACACACCATAGCTATAGGGTTTATTACTGACTATTTATATGAGTTTTGGTGATTGTCCAATGTGCAGATACAAAATGGAGAAACACGTGCAATAGGGGACGGAAATGACCGATTCAGTCGAACGACACGATTCGGCCAGTTACCCCCCTTAGCCGTACACGACACCGGGAGCCGTCTACGTCAGCGACAACCCAGCAGTGACATCACATAACACGTAGGCGACCGCAACTTCATCCTAGGCCAGTACAACTCGAAGCCAAGCACCAGGAAGCTAGCCAGGAGGGCCCACAGGACAGAGGATGCACGGGGGAGCGAACCAGGCCACTTGGCTAGTTCGGCCAAATGGCCCACTTCGGCCGAAACGCCCCCAGGACTCCACCGCCTCAGCAACCGCCTCAGCACCAAGGCGGTGCCACGTGCCCGTTCGGCCGAACACCTCAGTTCGGCCGAACCAGCCTCTTCGGCCGAATGGCCCGGCACCTCCTTGAGCTGCCTTGGCCGCTGCTCCACTGCTCCACCGCCTTCTCCAGCTATAAATACAGAGGCCCCTCACCTGCAAAGACACACAACACAAGAGTAGACTGAGCATTGCCAAGTTCCGCCACTTGTATCAGTAGAATAGGGAGAGAGAAGAGGTGAGCACCCCGGAGAGGAGCCGGAGTGTCGGCCCCTCTTCCCGCTGTATCTCTACGGATGCGGCTTCACTTCGAGTAACATCCGGGTCGTGTCTGGTAACTCTTGTATCTCTCTCTGATTAATTGAGCATTCAGTTCTTACTTTTATATGCTTGCTGGTTCTTCGTTCAATGCTTAGTTGATTGGTATAGCTGTATACTGGTTGCTTAGCTTGGGTGCTTATCTTTCTATAGGAGATAAGTATTAGGTGACTAGTGTGGGCGTGGTGCCTATACTTGAGGCTAACTTAGTTTATTCCCGTCGCAACGAAGGTGGTAGCCGTAAGGTGGTGACAGCCCTTCCGGTCTTCGTAGCCCATCACGTTAGTTCCGGTCCGTAGGATCCCCTAGTGCGGAGTTGATGACACCCCTTCTCATCCCTTTCTGCATGTCATAGGTTCTGTTGTCCCGAAGCAAGTGTCTATCTGTATCTTCTGATCTGCTCAAACAATTAGTGGAGTACCTTGGAATACTCTCGGGTGAAAGCTACATCAGTATCCGTCCGCTTGCGGATTTATCTGTAGGCCGTAAGGAGTGTCAACAAGCTTTCTGGCGCCGTTGCCGGGGAACGGTAGCTGTTCTGATTCCGAACCCAAGTTGTCCGTGTATCCCACCACAATCCATTATATGGATTCCACCCTCACCTTACGTCAACACTCGGCTCCAAAGGGCGATTGTTTGGAGCCACCACCTTCATCACATCCCATATCCACACCCGGCTATGAGCTACGTCCCGGCTTTATAGCCATGGTTCGTGAGCAATCATTCTCAGGAATGAAGGCTGAGAGTCCATACGCGCATTTGCGCGAGTTTGAGCAACTCTGCTTGTGCCTGACCATTGCGGGCATGACACAAGAGACACTCAAATGGTACTCAGTGCCTGTCAGTACTATGGACGGGAGCTGGGAAGTCCTCAAGGAAAAAGTCTGCCCAAACTTCTTCCCAGTCTCCAAGGTAGCCAGTCTCCGAGCGGAAATCATTATCTTTAAACAATTAAAGAGAGAATCGTTAGGAACTGCCTGGGCTCGTTTCAAGCAAATACTGGCCTCAGGACCGGACCTAAGCCTACTAGACCCTGTTGTTTTACAATACTTTAGCCTTGGCCTCTGTCCCGTAGCCACCACTTTCTTGGCCTCTGCTTCAAAAGGGTCATTTTTTCATTTGACTCCCGGTGAAGCGAGGATAGTCCTGGAACGTATCCTGGACGACACTCCCTACACTGGAGTCTATGACGAACTCCCCGATGAAGAAGAAAACCAGCCTAAACCTGAAGAGCCCGTACAAATCCAGTCCAAATCAATCAGCTCTTCCATTCCATTAGAACCTGAAGCTCATCTCGAACCAAAACCATATTCTAGCCCAAACCATTATGATTCACTCTACACCACCCTCTATGATTTTGACGATGATCTATTCGACGTGGGTAGAAGCCTTGCCTTGTGTAGCTACTGACTCTAGGAGCGCGAGACAAATGTTTCATGAGGTTATCTTTCCTCGTTTTGACGTTCCTAGAATAGTCATTAGTGATGGCGGCTCCCACTTCATAGATTCAGCCTTCCGTAAGTATCTCTCAAGTTTGGGGGTGCAGCATAACGTAGCCACACCCTATCACCCCCAAACTAGCGGTCAAGCAGAAACTTCCAATAAGCAAATCAAAAACATTCTGCAAAAGACCGTAAATGAGATGGGCAAGCAATGGAAGGATAAACTTCTAGACGCACTCTGGGCTTACCGCACGGCCTATAAGACGCCCATAGGCATGACCCCATATCAAGTAGTCTATGGCAAGACCTGCCATTTACCTGTAGAAATGGAATTTAGAGCTCAATGGGCCATTAGGAAGTGGGGTATGGACCTTCAGCTGCCGGTCTCAAATGGAGAATCCAGTTGGCTGAGTTAGATGAGTTGAGGGAGAGAGCATACCACAGCTCCCGGCTATACAAGGAACGGACCAAGAGATGGCATGACAAAAGGATCAAGGTCAAAACGTTCAAGCCGGGAGACAAGGTCCTCGTCTTCAACTCTCGTGTCAAGCTTTTTGGTCACGGGAAGTTAAGGAGCAAATGGGACGGCCCATTCACAGTGATTAATGTTGCACCTCACGGGGCCGTCACATTGCAAGACGAGGATGGGAATGCTTTCAAGGTTAACGGGCAACGGTTGAAGATTTTCCTAGAGCCCGAGCCCCCGCCACTCGACGACTTAGACGTTGTCGAGTTTGTAGAACTCTGAAAACCGTCCATAGACTTCTGGCCCAAATCCTTCATCTCCAAACTTTCCGGGCCAAAACGACCTTGACCTCTTTTTCCCACGACCAAAACATCGAAACCCCGGATGGGCCGCACACCTGGGTGCCTGGGGGCCTGTTCGGCCGAACCTGGCTGGTTCGGGCGAACAGACCAGTTCGGCCAAATGCTAGGGTTCGGCCGAACTAGCGTCCCTGGCCCCCCTTGTAGATAAGCACGCCCAGATGCAACATAAGAAGATTTTATCCTGAGTCGTGCGAGGAAAACGTCGGGAACGTTGTTTTTCCGATCAGAAATCCCCGATAAAACCCGAAGTCTCTTTATCGTCTTTCCCATCTTATCTACAGCCTCTCTAGCCCATACACACAACCACCATGCCTTCCTCATCCTCCAAGGCTGCATCCTCAGCAAGGGGCTCAAGCCCCGCTAGCCGGAACGGCGAGAACACATGGCCCGAGCAAGCCTACCGCATCTCCGACGTCGACTCGCTCGACGAAGGAAGGCGCGGGAGGACACCCGCTCGCACAACTACGCCACGCCCCGACTCCCCGCGTCGTGCTGCCATAGAGGATCTCCTTGCTCCTCAAAAGAGAATCAAGAAACCGCCACGTTCGCCATCGCCAAGGCCCACCACGGGGCAGCTACGCCTGAGATCGTCGTCTTCTTCGAGGGTGCCGAACTTCGGTTCGATGGTGCCCAAGGAAGAGGACGGGAAGGCGCTGGAGTTTGTTGGCACTTCTTACGATCCAATATCAGAATTAAGAATCCTGGTACTAGGGTAAGGAGTGTTTCAGTGGTTTTCCTTATGGCTTAGTAAAATATAGAAATATTCTGCAAGCGCACAGAATCACCGCTGTAGCACTTCACCTGGGAGTACCCCGAGGTATCGCAAGGAAGCTTTGGCAAGAATGCTAGTGAAATGATATTCGAGACTATCAGAGGAGGGTACACGACTAGATAAGACAGGAGGGTAAACGGTATTGGATAAGAGTGGATATACCGGACACACAGCTCAAGGGAGGCTCGGATAGATGAGAGAAGGTATAGATAGTTGGGAGGACAACGAGCAGAGATAAAGGATTCCTGGGGACTCTATCTACCTAAGCCAAGTGGTTAGAGATACAGTGGCTGAAGAGCCATCACTAGTAGGCTTGGAATAAATCTATTGTCTTCCTTGGGGACTACAGGGCCTCCGACACGCAGAAAGGGATGAGAAGGGGTGCCGACTACCCTGAACCTTGGGTCCTAAAGCACCGGAACTAACGTGATGGACTACAAAGACCGAAAGGGCTGTCACCACCTCCCGGCTACCACCTCCGTTGCAACGGGCAGAAACTAAGGTTACTGAAAAGTCTAGGAACCACTCCTACACAGATCAATAACTACTTACTTCGCTAGCAGAAGCAAGCAACTCGAACTCACACCCAATGACAAGTCAATGCTAGTGTGAGCAGAATCGAAGAACCAATTAAGGCAGAGACTTAAGCAAGAACTAAGAGCACTAGGAACTAACTAGAACTGACTATAGTCTAAACACGATATAGAAGCAACTAGACTAAAGTAGAAGCAACTATATAAAGCACAAGTAGAATAAAGCAGATACTATATTGATAACTTGAATGTCATACAAAAGATAAAGTAAAAGATACAAGAGCTAATACCTGAGCTTCTGAAGACAACTCCGGAACCTCCGAGGCACAGCTCGACTCGACTCTAACTCCCAACTACCCAACTAAACTATCGTAACTCTACTAGAAATGAAGTGGAAGAGCTCCTTGGCTTGATTGTGTGTTGAATGAGAGGTGTAGCTCTGCATTTATAGGGGTCCTATGGTGGTTGAGGTAGAGTAACCGTCAAGGGAGAGGGCAGAGGCGGTGGCCGGCCGTTTCGGCCGAGAGGGTCGGTTCGGCCGAACAAGGGGGTTCGGCCGAACCCTCCATTCTGTCGCCTTTGCATCCAAGGGCTGTGGTGCACCCTGGGGAGGCGGTGCTGGCCTAGGGGCGGTTCGGCCGAACCGCCTCTGTTCGGCCGAACGGGCCTGGCCCAACGCCAGCCCTCCCCCGCACCGCCTCTACGTCCTGGAAGCCCTGGCCCATCCTCTGCTGATGTGGATTGTGTTCTGTGGGCCCAGGATGACGTGGCATGGTCCGGGTTGAGTTGGCGGTCGTCCTACGTGGCATTTGATGTGTTCGTTTGGTGGTCGCTGACGTGGACGGCTCCCGGCGGCCCGTACGGCTAAGGGGGGTAACCGGCCGAACGGACACGTTCGGCCGATTCGGTCATTTTCGGCCCCAATAGCACGTATTTGGCGTAAATGTACCTGCATAAGTGACACTCACCAAAACTCGTGGAACTTTATTAGAAAATAAAACCTAAGTACATGGAATGTTGCATATTACCTCATTTATTCCCGAGTATTGGTGGTCGAATTTGGGTTGTAACGACCGCCAACAAGCTCCCCCAAGCTTAGCTCTTTGCTCGTCCTCAAGCAAAGATATAAACTTAGGCTCGGTGGATTGGGAGTTGCTACAATGTCATTTCTTTTGCAGGTAAGTTTATAAACAACTAGTACTCAAAAATACTTGAATCATAGGCAAAGTTTTTAAATCCCCTTTGTACCTATGGTGCTTATTGCAATCTCCTTGTCTTGGGCGGTTGTAAGGATGAATAGTTTAAATTCAGTCTTATTCCACTCCACTCTTTTCAGGATCCCATCTCGGAGTTTTTCACAAGTTTTGAAAACTATAAATTGTTCCTCATTAGCACACTCAATCACTCAACTGTATTTTAATCGTCATCAAAGGCTCGTGCCTTCTTTTTATCCTAACTTCTAATTTGGCTTTTTGTGTGGCTCAGGGACAAAGGATGAAGGCATGCATGCATCTTATATGTTGCTAAGTCAAAGACCGGATCTATGAGGAAACCAAACACATCTTTAAGATCGAGAAGTGCAAGTGTGTGGATATGGTGGAATGGTGGAATGGGATATGGTGGTACTCCTTGGATGAACTTTCCTCTCCTTGATTTATTTTCGAGAACATGGGCTTTTATTCATATTTTTGCCATGCCACTTGGCATGCTTTTCTTTTTCTCTTTCTTTTTGCCATGCTCTTTGGCATGCTTTTCTTTTTCTATAGCCCATATCTCTATCAAGAATTTTTGGAGAGGAAAATCATAGAACATGGAGCATTTATTTTTGTGGATGGATGATGGCAAATGGTAGCTAACTCCTAATGTAGGAATTGCAAGTGAGAGGTGGTGTGTGTACGTGGATCTCGATCTCTAAGAGTATGAAGGCATCACTCAAAGGTCACAACAATTTGACAAAGCTCACTTAGATGACAAGCAACATATGAGTAGAAACTTTCAACTAAGCTTATCATATGGCTCTGGTAGGTATTTTGACCAATGAGGAACTTGTTTCATTTTGAAAGCATAAATCTCCGAGATTTTCCCCGTACTAAGAGCAGAAATAGAACTTAACCGAATTCTCACTATATCAATCCCCACAACAACTTAGACTTGGAATAAAGCATGTGCTCCCACAAGGTTTTTAGGTTCATTATCACTCATGCCAATTAATTCAAGCACCAATAGAGTAACAAGTTATGAATAAGGTACTTGTAAGATACAAGACAGAGCAACTATTCATCATTTCCAAAGTGAGAGGCATATGATTCATTCCATGCATAGTTGGGAGTTATTTTATTCAAGGGAAATATTGTTTAAGGGAAAGATGTGTATAAGAGACAGCTACAGAACATCAGAAAGAAATGTGATTGGGTGATCAAAGTGCTGGGTAAATCGGAACATACCTGAGTGGGGTCCTCCCCCAAGCTTGGACTTCTCACTGGTAGGAATGAAATGACAGGTACTGGCTCAGCTGATCTGCTTGCTCGTGGACGTCATGCTGGATGGATGCTAACATCCCGCTATTCTCTTGATGGTACTGAGAATGGCGGGCTAGCGTATCTTGAATCTCTCGGGTACGGTCGTCGATGAGCTCAATTCGGTCAGAGATGTAAGACAGCTCCCGGCCGAAGTCGAAGCGCGCGGACTGTGAGTATACAGGTAGTATGGTTGCGAGGCATGGTCGTACCCCCCAGCATACCGACTCCCGGACCACTCAGAGTCCGTGTCCTGGCCGTAGTCCCAGCGTCCTGAGGCGAAGTAGTTTGGCTCCTGGTGTTGCCCGGAGCCTCCTGCTCCGGACGTCCCCGCGCTGGTGTACATGTCGTAGGTGGCCTCGAAAGCGGAACTATGTCGGTGCGGCATATGTGGTGCATCTTCCGGCTCCTGTGAGGTGGCGAGCCCAGCATCACGCCTGGCTCGTCCCCTCGTTACTGGTCCGTCACCTGCAACGCTGTGCCGAGCGGGCTCTCTCCAAGGTGGAGAATCGTCCGACTCGGTCCTCAACTGAAGAGTTAGTTTCGACGTGGTATACAACCTTAGTGCTGCACAAGGCAAAGGCACTTCAGTTGTATATCCACGGTAAATCATTGCCAGCATTGCGTCAGGCGTCCGCCGTATCATGTGGGCTTGCACAAAGTGCTCGGCATCCACGACGGAACGCGCTGTCTCGATGTACGTGAGCCGAGCGCCTTGAAAACGCCCAGATGGTTGGCAAGGCGAGTGACTAGAGAAGTCATCGCCATGCTACCTGTTGGCACTCCTTACGGCCTACAGATAAATCCGCAAGCGGACGGATACCGATGTAGCTTTCACCCGGGAGTATTCCAAGGTATCGATTTCCACGGGGAACAAGAAGTGTACTAATCCTAAACTAAGTTGTACTAGGTAGATGGAGTGGATGAATGAAATAGATGAGGTGGATGACGACAACAAGGAGAGAAGAGAAGAGGTAAGAGGGTAGAGAGGGTACGGGTCTGATAAAGGTATTCTACCGATTGATTGAGCAGATCAGAGGATACAGATAGATACTTGCTTCAGGACAAGGGAACCGGTGGACACACAAAGGGGTGAGAAGGGGTGCTGACTACCTTGAACCTTGGGTCCTAAAGCACCGGAACTAACGTGATGGACTACAATGACCGGAAGGGCTGTCACCACTGTTGGCACTTCTTACGATCCAATATCAGAATTGGGGAATCCCGATACTGGATGCAAGGAGTGTTCAGTGGTTTTCCTTATGGCTTAGTAAAATATAGAAATATTCTGCAAGCGCACAGAATCACCGCTGTAGCACTTCACCTGGGAGTACTCCGAGGTATCGTAATTTATATTTCCGCAGGGAAGCTTTGGCAAGAATACTAGTGAACAAATATTCGAGACTATCAGAGAAGGGTACACGACTAGACAAGA
>OAMR01001262.1:9082-49706 GCA_900205405.1 Echinochloa crus-galli
TTGTCAATACTTCAAGATGAAAACTGTGTGTAGTTAAAATGTGTCTTGCGGCAATTTGATTGCAGTACAAGCAAACAGCTAATATATGACTTCTAAAAATGGGCTTAGAAACTGTACACGCCTTCTATTCCAGCATGTGTAAAATGGTAAATGCACAGCATGCTTTAATTATTCCAGCATAAACGTGACTAAATAGGCACAAATTATGATGAAAAGTCCATAACTGTGGAACCCAAAACTGAGGTAATGGTAATACTTACTCGTTTCCAGAGTTCATGCGAATTGGATGATAACCACCTGGTGCAGGGATTCCATTCACTACATGACCACTGGACAGACCACAGGCCATTGGATCTATGTGAGGCTGGCCTGGAGCAGGCATCATAGGCTGTTGAAGTACTGGATACCCCCATTGGTAAATTGCTGACTGCACAGGAACCAGGTTTTCTTAAAAGAGTACCTTTCTAATGTGTAAAGTAGTCAATAAGTTAAGCTGCACTTGGACTGTAGCTAAACCATGACGAAGAATTGCTAGATGCAAGGTGCTTTTGTGTGGGAATCTATATCTCAATAACACAGGTTACACAATGAAATAGGGTAAAATTAGTATTCTGCTAATTTAAGCAGGGATAAAAGTATTAATCTGAAATGAACATGAATTTAACTAATATAAAACAACCAGTTGCTGGACAGTAAATGCTTGTTTATCAACAGTGCAAGCCAAACACATTCTCGAATAACAGATTAAAATAGCATTACAATTGCCTACGTTGATCCAGCATTGTACCAATTGGCGAGACCAAGAAAGAGAAGGAAATCATCTAACAGAAAATGTGCACCCTTCAAGTCAAACGCAGTATATTAAAGCTAAGCAGCACAAGAATAATGTAAATCTTAAACTAAAGCCTAACAATTTAACCACTTTTCTGAGATAGACTTAGAAACAGAAGAGCTGGGCGCCTCCTCGCTGCAAGTTTTTCATTTGGCTGGTGTTCCATAATCGATGTTGGACTGCTGACTGACTTGCTAAGAGGGGGCTGGCACACCCAGAGGCGTGTCCCCTCTGCGATCAGGCTGAGGAAACCATCCACCATTTGCTGGTCGGATGCGTTTTCACTCGTCAAGTGTGGGCCTTGATTTTTCAGCAGCTAGGCCTCAACAATCTGACTCCAGATCCTTCTGCGTCTCGTTTCTCCAAGTGGTGGTGGTCAGCAATCTCCTTGGTGCTTAAAGATGACCGGAAAGGTTTAAATTCCCTGATTATCCTAGTGGCTTGGGAGGTCTGGAAGCACCGCAACTCCTGTGTTTTTGAGGGGACTAGTCCTAGCATTCAGGAGGTTCTCCGGGCTGTTCACACCAAGGGCAACCTTTGGTGTAGTGCTGGAGCTAAATGTTGGCAATGGCAAGCACCACCAGGTGAGCTCTCAGCTCACTCTCCCACGCTCCAAGTCCCAGACTCTGAAGAAGATGGTAATGGTGCTGCTGAACACACACAGAGCAAGCAGCTGCTCTTCTTCTTTATACACTAGCAAAAGTCATATCTAGTACAAGCTACAGTAGAGTAGGAATACCAACTACCAACTACTAGTACTATGTACAAGATACTACACAGCACGCCTGTGCTTCTACTGAGTGCAGTGCAGCCCTATACGGCTATGCAGTCAGCACTTGAGGAGTTCTACCAACTCCTATTGACTTTGCTCTTGAGAACATCCACGATGCTACAAACTTGGATGCTAGAAGGCGAATATCTTTCTTTGCTAATTCCCTTTTTATGTCTATGCCAAGTGCTCCGAAAGTGCGGCAAATGTTGCCCTTCTCGTAAGTTTTACCCACTAAGATCTATGCTGTACCTGTACTGTAATATTATATGTGCTATCTTTGTCCTGGAAACATCATAGAGATCTGTGCAAGGATACTACAACGGTTTTGCTGAACTAATTATTGATTCTGCAGTGTCACAGCATGTTTAGAGCCAGTTCACTGTATGTTTAGCTGCTTAGAAATTAGAATGGATTTTTTTAGTGCAGAAATCAGAATGGATTTCTTAGTCTATTACTACACAATGAGCCTCTCCAGGTTGCTCTAGCTTCACAGTCTTTTGTGCAGCTTGGGTTCTTGATGGCGCTTCCTATGATGATGGAAATTGGTCTAGAGAGAGGATTCAGAACTGCACTGAGTGACTTTATACTTATGCAGCTGCAGTTAGCATCTGTGTTCTTCACATTCTCTCTTGGGACCAAAACTCACTACTACGGAACCACACTGCTACATGGAGGAGCTGAATATAGAGCTACTGGGCGTGGATTTGTGGTGTTCCATGCCAAATTTGCTGAGAATTATCGACTGTACTCACGAAGCCATTTTGTCAAGGGCATCGAGCTGATGATTTTGCTTATTGTGTATGAAATATTTGGGCAGTCATACCGAGGAGCCATTGCGTATATTTTCATCACGATTTCCATGTGGTTTATGGTTGTCACCTGGCTCTTTGCACCATTCCTGTTTAATCCTTCTGGGTTTGAGTGGCAGAAAATCGTGGATGACTGGACTGACTGGAATAAGTGGATCAGTAACCGGGGCGGTATTGGTGTACCGCCGGAGAAAAGTTGGGAGTCATGGTGGGAAAAAGAGCAGGAGCCTCTTAGACTTTCTGGAAAGCGCGGCATTGTTCTTGAAATAGTGCTTGCATTGCGCTTCTTTATCTACCAATATGGTCTTGTTTATCATTTGAACATCACCACGCACACAAAGAGTGTTCTGGTAATTTTCTCATCTTATTAGGATCACAAGATATCTTTCTGATTTACATGTATAGACAAGCGCTGTGCAGGATGTACTTAAACATTGTTGGTGGTCTTTCCAGGTTTATTGCCTCTCATGGGTTGTAATCTTTGTGATTTTGCTTGTGATGAAGGTAACCTGCTGCCTATTCTCTTATCACTTTGCTCTGTTTAATTTTAATGCCTACCCCTTGGTAACACTGGCCGGAGATTTGCTGCACATGTAAAATACATGTAAAACCACTTGTTCACATGTGAATTATATGTGCTATCTTTGTCCTGGAAACATCATAGAGATCTGTGCAAGGATACTACAACGGTTTTGCTGAACTAATTATTGATTCTGCAGTGTCACAGCATGTTTAGAGCCAGTTCACTGTATGTTTAGCTGCTTAGAAATTAGAATGGATTTTTTTAGTGCAGAAATCAGAATGGATTTCTTAGTCTATTACTACACAATGAGCCTCTCCAGGTTGCTCTAGCTTCACAGTCTTTTGTGCAGCTTGGGTTCTTGATGGCGCTTCCTATGATGATGGAAATTGGTCTAGAGAGAGGATTCAGAACTGCACTGAGTGACTTTATACTTATGCAGCTGCAGTTAGCATCTGTGTTCTTCACATTCTCTCTTGGGACCAAAACTCACTACTACGGAACCACACTGCTACATGGAGGAGCTGAATATAGAGCTACTGGGCGTGGATTTGTGGTGTTCCATGCCAAATTTGCTGAGAATTATCGACTGTACTCACGAAGCCATTTTGTCAAGGGCATCGAGCTGATGATTTTGCTTATTGTGTATGAAATATTTGGGCAGTCATACCGAGGAGCCATTGCGTATATTTTCATCACGATTTCCATGTGGTTTATGGTTGTCACCTGGCTCTTTGCACCATTCCTGTTTAATCCTTCTGGGTTTGAGTGGCAGAAAATCGTGGATGACTGGACTGACTGGAATAAGTGGATCAGTAACCGGGGCGGTATTGGTGTACCGCCGGAGAAAAGTTGGGAGTCATGGTGGGAAAAAGAGCAGGAGCCTCTTAGACTTTCTGGAAAGCGCGGCATTGTTCTTGAAATAGTGCTTGCATTGCGCTTCTTTATCTACCAATATGGTCTTGTTTATCATTTGAACATCACCACGCACACAAAGAGTGTTCTGGTAATTTTCTCATCTTATTAGGATCACAAGATATCTTTCTGATTTACATGTATAGACAAGCGCTGTGCAGGATGTACTTAAACATTGTTGGTGGTCTTTCCAGGTTTATTGCCTCTCATGGGTTGTAATCTTTGTGATTTTGCTTGTGATGAAGGTAACCTGCTGCCTATTCTCTTATCACTTTGCTCTGTTTAATTTTAATGCCTACCCCTTGGTAACACTGGCCGGAGATTTGCTGCACATGTAAAATACATGTAAAACCACTTGTTCACATGTGAATTATATGTGCTATCTTTGTCCTGGAAACATCATAGAGATCTGTGCAAGGATACTACAACGGTTTTGCTGAACTAATTATTGATTCTGCAGTGTCACAGCATGTTTAGAGCCAGTTCACTGTATGTTTAGCTGCTTAGAAATTAGAATGGATTTTTTTAGTGCAGAAATCAGAATGGATTTCTTAGTCTATTACTACACAATGAGCCTCTCCAGGTTGCTCTAGCTTCACAGTCTTTTGTGCAGCTTGGGTTCTTGATGGCGCTTCCTATGATGATGGAAATTGGTCTAGAGAGAGGATTCAGAACTGCACTGAGTGACTTTATACTTATGCAGCTGCAGTTAGCATCTGTGTTCTTCACATTCTCTCTTGGGACCAAAACTCACTACTACGGAACCACACTGCTACATGGAGGAGCTGAATATAGAGCTACTGGGCGTGGATTTGTGGTGTTCCATGCCAAATTTGCTGAGAATTATCGACTGTACTCACGAAGCCATTTTGTCAAGGGCATCGAGCTGATGATTTTGCTTATTGTGTATGAAATATTTGGGCAGTCATACCGAGGAGCCATTGCGTATATTTTCATCACGATTTCCATGTGGTTTATGGTTGTCACCTGGCTCTTTGCACCATTCCTGTTTAATCCTTCTGGGTTTGAGTGGCAGAAAATCGTGGATGACTGGACTGACTGGAATAAGTGGATCAGTAACCGGGGCGGTATTGGTGTACCGCCGGAGAAAAGTTGGGAGTCATGGTGGGAAAAAGAGCAGGAGCCTCTTAGACTTTCTGGAAAGCGCGGCATTGTTCTTGAAATAGTGCTTGCATTGCGCTTCTTTATCTACCAATATGGTCTTGTTTATCATTTGAACATCACCACGCACACAAAGAGTGTTCTGGTAATTTTCTCATCTTATTAGGATCACAAGATATCTTTCTGATTTACATGTATAGACAAGCGCTGTGCAGGATGTACTTAAACATTGTTGGTGGTCTTTCCAGGTTTATTGCCTCTCATGGGTTGTAATCTTTGTGATTTTGCTTGTGATGAAGGTAACCTGCTGCCTATTCTCTTATCACTTTGCTCTGTTTAATTTTAATGCCTACCCCTTGGTAACACTGGCCGGAGATTTGCTGCACATGTAAAATACATGTAAAACCACTTGTTCACATGTGAATTATATGTGCTATCTTTGTCCTGGAAACATCATAGAGATCTGTGCAAGGATACTACAACGGTTTTGCTGAACTAATTATTGATTCTGCAGTGTCACAGCATGTTTAGAGCCAGTTCACTGTATGTTTAGCTGCTTAGAAATTAGAATGGATTTTTTTAGTGCAGAAATCAGAATGGATTTCTTAGTCTATTACTACACAATGAGCCTCTCCAGGTTGCTCTAGCTTCACAGTCTTTTGTGCAGCTTGGGTTCTTGATGGCGCTTCCTATGATGATGGAAATTGGTCTAGAGAGAGGATTCAGAACTGCACTGAGTGACTTTATACTTATGCAGCTGCAGTTAGCATCTGTGTTCTTCACATTCTCTCTTGGGACCAAAACTCACTACTACGGAACCACACTGCTACATGGAGGAGCTGAATATAGAGCTACTGGGCGTGGATTTGTGGTGTTCCATGCCAAATTTGCTGAGAATTATCGACTGTACTCACGAAGCCATTTTGTCAAGGGCATCGAGCTGATGATTTTGCTTATTGTGTATGAAATATTTGGGCAGTCATACCGAGGAGCCATTGCGTATATTTTCATCACGATTTCCATGTGGTTTATGGTTGTCACCTGGCTCTTTGCACCATTCCTGTTTAATCCTTCTGGGTTTGAGTGGCAGAAAATCGTGGATGACTGGACTGACTGGAATAAGTGGATCAGTAACCGGGGCGGTATTGGTGTACCGCCGGAGAAAAGTTGGGAGTCATGGTGGGAAAAAGAGCAGGAGCCTCTTAGACTTTCTGGAAAGCGCGGCATTGTTCTTGAAATAGTGCTTGCATTGCGCTTCTTTATCTACCAATATGGTCTTGTTTATCATTTGAACATCACCACGCACACAAAGAGTGTTCTGGTAATTTTCTCATCTTATTAGGATCACAAGATATCTTTCTGATTTACATGTATAGACAAGCGCTGTGCAGGATGTACTTAAACATTGTTGGTGGTCTTTCCAGGTTTATTGCCTCTCATGGGTTGTAATCTTTGTGATTTTGCTTGTGATGAAGGTAACCTGCTGCCTATTCTCTTATCACTTTGCTCTGTTTAATTTTAATGCCTACCCCTTGGTAACACTGGCCGGAGATTTGCTGCACATGTAAAATACATGTAAAACCACTTGTTCACATGTGAATTATATGTGCTATCTTTGTCCTGGAAACATCATAGAGATCTGTGCAAGGATACTACAACGGTTTTGCTGAACTAATTATTGATTCTGCAGTGTCACAGCATGTTTAGAGCCAGTTCACTGTATGTTTAGCTGCTTAGAAATTCGAATGGGTTTTTTTAGTGCAGAAATCAGAATGGATTTCTTAGTCTATTACTTGATTGAATAGGTTTGACGTGAAATTTTGCTAACCGTGGTCTACGTGCTCTGTTGTTTACAGACTGTATCAGTTGGGAGGCGGAGATTCAGCGCAGAGTTCCAACTTGTGTTCCGGTTGATCAAGGGGCTGATATTCATAACATTTATCTCTATCATCATAATATTGATAGCAATCCCACATATGACAGTTCAGGACATATTTGTTTGCATCCTTGCGTTCATGCCCACTGGGTGGGGTTTGCTTTTGGTAAGTAGTTGTTGCTGCATAGTTGGTTTGTTTGGCTGACGGTTGTTGGGTTGACCCTCACCACCTTATGTGTTGTTGACTTCAGATTGCACAAGCTATCAAGCCAGCTATTGCAAGTGTTGGGCTGTGGGGTTCGATCAAGGCGCTTGCGAGAGGCTATGAGATCATCATGGGCCTGCTGTTGTTCACCCCGATCGCTTTCCTTGCTTGGTTCCCGTTTGTTTCGGAGTTCCAGACGAGGATGCTGTTCAACCAGGCCTTCAGTAGAGGTCTGCAGATCTCACGCATTCTCGGCGGGCACAAGAAAGACCGGGCAGCACGGAACAAGGAGTGAATAGGTAGATGCAGGATGGTCTTTAGTTATGTACGATTCCCCTCTTGTCTTGTTGAGTGTAAATTATGTACGATTCCTCGTTCAACTCTGTTGGACCATAACGTAGGTGTAGGAGAGTGAATGAGAGAGAGCCGGGGGTGGTTAGTTGGCAATTTAGCATTGTCTGTACCTAATGCGGCCTTCCTTGCTTGGTAGCGCTGACGTGCAATGCAACTAATGCAAGTCTAGACCTGTGTTGCCTTGTCTGCCTCCTATCTATCATAGTATAGTATTGGTTGATTGATGACGGGCTTGATTTGGATTGGATTGAATTATATATAGACTGTATATATGCGTATCTATTGCATCCTGCGTTTCCTTCTCTCTTTCTTCAATCACTTCAATACAGTGGTGTGAGGAGAAACCACACATCTTAAGATGACGCTTTAATGGGAGCCGATTAATCATAATGCACATATGAGAAAAGAGTACCGAAGAAAAAGGACTTCTAGACAGTATAATGGATATGCTTCTACAATTAATTTTAACGAATTATGGAGTTTGTATGAAATAGTAACAGTATAGTATTAACATAACTTCTATACACTAAACACAGAAGAGCCAACTCCCCCCACCTCATTGTGGGGCCCATCCGCCACATCCATACAATTTATACACGGCAATTATTACTTTTCCAAGTTATATGTACGGAGTAGATGCTAGGACGAGTGTCGTCACATTTTTTTGAAAGCACGTGTACCTCTAGTTTGATTGTTTTTTAGCGGGTGCATCTATTGCTTATAACTACTTCACGTTTTCTAGTCTTTTTTTTATTATTTTGATAAGCAATCTAGGTTATATAGATTATTAGCACTAACTTAATGATTTATATAACATATATAATACACCCACTAAAAATTATTAACTCACTAAGTAATAGATGTACCCATTAAAAGTTTTATATAATTTACTAGATAATTTGAAGTAGTTATAAGTAATAGATGTATCCACTAGTAATCATTAACTCTATTTTTTTCTCAATATTATTATATGTAAGAAAATATCCGTCATCTAAAGCTGCCGAAACTACCATTTAAATGATTTTAAATAATTTAGTGGTGCTCGGAAGTAGCAGTATATTAGCCCGACCTTGCTGGGCTTGCGTAGCTCTCGATTTCTCTTGCCTTCCTTTCCTTGTAATTTTCTCTTTTTTATTTAAAATCATCAGGGGTCGTCTGTCTCTTCTTACATCGACAACCCACCCACCTCTCTCTTCTCTCGCCCTCCCCCTCCTCGAGCTAGGGTTAGGGTTTGCCTGCGTTCCCGGGAAATCGATCGAATCGGGCGCCCTCCGGCCGGTGCCCTTCGATTCATCCACTGGTGCTTGGATTCGATCAAATTTCCGCTTCATCTCTGCTCGCCTTCTCCATTTTCGAGAGGGGGAGGGGAAAGCTAGCAAGGGATTTATTTGATCCATCTGCTATACTGCATCCCAAGATCTGCAAATTCGCAGGGGGAGAGGGGAGGAGGAAGACGACCCCCGCCCCGCCTCGGCCATGGATCCTAACCAGATGATGTTTCCCATGTGGGCGGCGCCGCCTCCCGCCGCCTTGGCTCCGCCCTCCGAGGACCCCGCCGCCGTTCCCAACGCGCAGCCCTTCCTCCCCCCACCCAACCGCGGCTGGAAGCGCAAGAACCCCGCCGCCGCCGGCGGCTACCAGCCCCCCGCCCTTGGCGATCTCCAGGTGCAGAACCGCGCCAAGGCTCGCCGCTGGTTCAAGAACAGCAACAACCCCAACCCCAACAACACCCGCAAGTACTTCTTCCCCAAGAACAAGAACAAGGCCGCCGCGCCGCGCAACACCACCTCCTTCATCATCCGTGCCAAGCGCGCCGGCGGCATTGCCTCGCTCGTCTCCCCGTGCCCCGTGACGCCCGCCGTGCTCCCCTGGTGCTCGGGAGTAGTATAGAGGCTGATTGGTTGTCTGGCTAATGGGCTAGCCAGGCTCCCATAAGCTAACCATGGGCCGATTGGTTGCCTGCTCGGTCCGTTAGCCAGGCTCCCGCGGGCCAAAAACGGGCGTACGGCCTGCATAAGCGGGAACAAGGGGGAGACGCGTTCCCCGCTTATGTAGAGTGCACAAGCCCACGTGCGGCCACCTCCCACGATTCTTCTCCCCTCCAGCGCCACCAATCCTCTCTCACTCTCGCTCACGTGCCGGCCTTCCTCGCCGCGTGCCCACTGCTCCCCTGCCGCCGCAGCGCCGCCGCTCCACCTCCCCGGTGCCTTCTTCGGACGCTTGTTGCTCCCCCGCCGCCGCTCCACACCCCCAGACGGCCGCTGGTCTTCCTCGCCGCCGAAACGAGCGTCACCGCCTGATGCTCCCTGCGGTCCTCTGCATCTGAGTCGATATGTGCCGGGGCCGCGACGGAGGGGGCGGCGCTATCCGTGGGGTGGCTGGCGTGGAAGGGGGGGGGGCGCCGTCCGTGGGTGGCAACGACAAAGGCTCTGGCGGAGGCGAGTACCTCGACCGCATCTCTGCCTCGGCGTCGTCCCTCTCCGGGCGGAGACCTGCTCGCGGCGAGTACCTGGCGGAGACCCGCGGGAGGCTGGGGGAGCACCGCGACCGTGACAACCTCGCCTCCTCGGCGTTGTCCCTCTCCGACCGATGGAGCTGCCACGGGAGCTAGGGCCACCGCGCGCGATGAGTCCTGGCGGTGCAGTGATGGTTGTTTTGACTCACCAAATATGAAAAGAAGTGATTGCAAACAGACTAAACCAGACAACCAATCACCCGCAATCTTAACCCTCTAAATTCACCCAACTAAACGAGAGCATCTTGCATTGTCGCTGGTTTAGACTGGTTTGGAGATCACCGAGGAACCAATCATGCCCGTATTAGCCCGACCTTGCTGGGCTTGCGTAGCTCTCTCGATTTCTCTCGCCTTCCTTGTAATTTTCTCTTTTTTATTTAATATAAAGGTAATCATCGGGGGTCGTCTGTCTCGCATCGACAGCCCACCCCACCTCTCTCTTCTCTCGCCCTCCCCCCTTCTCGAGCTAGGGTTAGGGTTTTCCTGCGTTCCCGGGAAATCGATCGAATCGGGCGCTCTCCGGCCGGCCGGTGCCCTTGTCGATTCGTGCTTGGATTCGATCAAATTTCCGCTTCATCTCGGCTCGCCTTCTCCATTTTCGAGAGGGGGAGGGAAAAGCTAGCAAGGGATTTACTTGATCCATCTGCTATACTGCATCCCAAGATCCCATCCTATCCTGCTGCAAATTCGCAGGGGGAGAGGGGAGGAGGAAGACGACCCCCGCCCCGCCTTGGCCATGGATCCCAACCAGATGATGTTCCCCATGTGGGGGGCGCCGCCTCCCGCCGCCTTGGCTCCGCCCTCCGAGGACCCCGCCGCCGTTCCCAACGCGCAGCCCTTCCTCCCCCCACCCAACCGCGGCTGGAAGCGCAAGAACCCCGCCGCCGCCGGCGGCTACCAGCCCCCCGCCCTTGGCGATCTCCAGGTGCAGAACCGCGCCAAGGCTCGCCGCTGGTTCAAGAACAGCAACAACCCCAACCCCAACAACACCCGCAAGTACTTCTTCCCCAAGAACAAGAACAAGGCCGCCGCGCCGCGCAACACCACCTCCTTCATCATCCGTGCCAAGCGCGCCGGCGGCATTGCCTCGCTCGTCTCCCCATGCCCCGTGACGCCCGCCGTGCTCCCCACCCCGCGCCTCTCCCCCTCTCGTGAGGGCCTCGCTGACATGGCCCAGGCACAGTGGGGCGTAGACGGGTACGGCTCCATGAAGGGCCTCATCCGCCTCCGCAGCTCCCCCCAGCCAGCCAACCCCAACGCTGCATCCGATGACGATGATGAGGGGAACTCCAGTGGCAGTGACGTGGAGGAGCACGTCGAGGTGGAGCGCCGCCTCGACCATGACCTCAGCCGCTTTGAGATGGTGTACCCTGGGAGAGGGGAGGATGCGGGGGGCTACATGTTTGAGGATGATGACGAGTATGATCAGGATGCGCATGTGGCTCGCCTCGAGGAGGAGAACCTGACACTGAAGGAGAGGCTCTTCTTGATGGAGCAGGAGGTAGGTGACATGAGGCGCCGCCTGGAGGTGCTTGAGGCTCGGTTTTCACTACCTGATGCCGTTGGGGGTGGCAAGAATGCAGTGGAAGAAGCTTCTCCTGGGAATGATGCAGAGATGGTCCATTTGGGATCCAAGAAGAGTGCTGTGTGTTCAGAGCAGACTGGTGAGCGGGATGCTGTGGGCTCGGAGGAGAATGGCAAGCACAACGCAGAGGAGCAGCAGGTTTGGGAGGAGAATGGCAAGCGCAATGCAGAGGAGCAGCAGGGCTTGGAGGAGAATGGCAAGCAAAACGCAGAGGAGCAGCAGGGCCTGGAGGAAAATGGCAAGCAAAACGCAGAGGAGCATCAGGGCCTGGAGGAGAATGGCAAGCACAGTGCAGATGAGCAGGGTTCGGAGAATACTGCAGAACACAAGATAGAGATGGTTGATTCAGCGTTGGAGAAGAAAAATTGTGAGGATAATAGTGAAGAGATTAGGCTGGAGGCCAGGCCGTGAGGACTGATGGAAAGGTGGACAGCTCAGTACTTGTTGTTGGTGCTGTACATATGCGTCAATGATGGATTGCAGGGATGCGACATGGACTGGACATGTTTTGGAGACAGGCGTGTTGCGTAACATGTATCCTGATGTTTACAGCGTAATGTCTTTGCTGTTCCATTCTGAGTTTATATTTCTCTTGTTCCTTGTTATGCTGAAAGTGATAGATATATGGAGGAAATAACTGAGATGATGAATATGTTTTCATAATTGTTGTTGTCATTGCTGCATCCAATAGTGGTGTACTGTTTTGTCTGCTGTTGCGCTGCGGCATGCTACCTGATGATTTGATTGTAAATGCAGCACCATCTTATCTTACCTTTTCTTTTCTTTTCCGAAACTGGCGGCAGATCTTATCTTAATTTATTCATTATAATGTTGCACGCTCGTTCTGAACGGAGCATTGTTTGATCAGTGTTGCTATCTTTTTATCTTCTCTTCCGGCCGGCCGTCTCCCTCTGATCTGATGAATGTCGAGTTGTACTCTGCTATGGCTACTTGGCCGTACAGCCGTGGATCTAGGATCGGACGGTCAAGGATGTCGCATCGCGTACCTAGGCCCAGCTTGAACGGGCACCAGCCGCCCGCGTCCGACTCCCCTCCATCTATCTCGTCGGGGGGAAGAAAAAAACTCCCTACTCCCCGCGCCGCTTTCCCCGGTCTGCGCCGTTGGCCGCTGCCCCGCGCCCCTTCTCCTGCGGCAGCGCCACTAGGCTACGCTCGCTGCGACTGGCCGCCTGCGCTGCCCGTTGCCCGGTGCGGCCCTCGACTGACTCCCCGTCGCTGCTCGTGTCTCACAGATCCAATCCGCCCTCGACGTCCACGCCCCAACTCGGGTGTTCGTTCGGGATGTGATTGGATTCGATTGACCTCACCAGATCCACCCGCCCGCTCCGATAGAAGCAGATCTCGTCTTCGGCGACGGCGGCGGCGGCGGCCATGGACACCCCCACGCCAAAGGCAGCGTGGAACGCCAACTACGGCGTCGTCAGCAGTGGTGACCGTCGCCTCGCCTTCTCCCGCCAGCTCTCCTCCAACGCCACCGCCACCACGCCGCGCCTCTCCCGCTCCGACTCCTCCATCGCCATGCCCCTGCCCTACCAGGGCCCCCCCAAGCCCACCAAGAAGCTCCTCCGCCTGGCCACGGCTAGCCGCCCCATGCGCCGCCTCGCACTCCTCCTCGCCCTCAACGTCGCCTACTCCGCCACCGAGCTCGTCATCGGCCTATTCACCGGACGCGTAGGTACGGACATGCCATCATCGCTAAAAAGGCATTGTACTCTATTGCATCTGCTGCTCAGTCGCCAACTCCTCCTCCTTCATTTCTGCTGCTGGAAGAACCCATGCACTGCAATCATCACTGGGTGCCCTTGTTTTGCAGGCTTAGTTTCAGATGCTTTCCACCTCACCTTTGGATGCGGCTTGTTAACTTTCTCATTGTTTGCAATGGCTGCATCTCGAACCAAGCCTGATAACCTCTACACCTATGGGTCAGTTTATCTCATCTGCTTCATTTATGCAATCTATCTATCTACTCGATTCATGCTTCCTTCGTTTCCTTACAAAGAAAATTGTTACAAGTTACTATTTAATCGTGACCGCACCTATTCTGATTTTGCCCACTACCTAACAACCATCTTATCATAAGAAAAAAAATCGACCTGCTGGGAACCATCTTATCATAAGATGGCTGGCCATTGGCTCTAAAGCTCGTCTCCTTCCATGCTCAAGTTCTGTTCATCTATGCACTATTTCACACTCATTGCTACCTCCATTCTTTCAGGTACAAGAGGTTGGAGGTTCTGGCTGCCTTCACAAATGCCGTAAGCTTCCAAACTTTACATCTTACTAATATGTGTGCATGCGGTTTTACGGAATTCCCCCATATATAGCTTCAAGTCCAACGTTCAAGTTTATGCACTACTTATTTCTTGTGACAACCATTTTCTGCTAATTTACATTGTCTTTCACGTGGAGTACACACCAAATGGAAAGAGGTGAATGATACATGGTAGTACGCCAAAGTTCATCCATTGTTTTTGTATTGTCTTCACTTGCTTACCATGTTTAATGTATCTGCTAGCACTTAGCACATCAGTAGAGGCACCCCGCTTTTCTTACCACTTTCCTGAAAAAAAAAAAGTTGAATACTTGCTTTTAACATTGGTGTGCCCTTTCTTGCCTTTTGCTTCGTGCTAACATTTTGACCACCACCATACGGTTCTTTGTGTAGACAGGTGTTTCTGTTGTTCCTGTCTTTCTCCTTGGCCGTTGAAGCATTGCATGCGTTTATGCAAGATGAATCAGAGCACAAGTGAGTGCCATTTATGCCAAAGTGCCTTAAGATGGGATGACATGCTGTGCCCCTGTCTTTCTCTGCTTTCTGTGGATTTGTGCTGACACCTTCTTGTCTTCCGAAAAACTATCTTTCAGGCATTATCTCATTGTTTCTGCTGTCACCAACCTTTTGGTTAACTTACTTGGTGTGTGGTTCTTCAGGAGCTATGCTCGTGTTAACATAGGTACTGAAGCACCTTATATCCTGCTGCTTCTGGCACAGATGGCAATTCACAGTTGTTCCCATGTAGGAATTAGAACTTAAACAGATTGACTCATTAACGTTTTTTTTTTCATTTATGAATGCCAGTTTACAGGAATGCGGAGGATATGAATTACCACTCGGTCTGTTTGCATGTCTTGGCAGATTCGATACGGAGGTACATGCAATGCACTGATATCATTGGGTTCTTGCCTTGTACATTTTAAACTTTGGTACCTTGGCAGTCGCCACACGTTGATGTTAGCTGACACTTGTGAATTCTTTTGCAGTGCAGGCTTGATACTAGCTTCTTGGTTTCTTTCATTGGGGTAAATATATTGTTGAGGGTTTTCCTGCGCTTCCGACCTATCACGGGGACTTGTGGCTATTTACTTTTTTTTTTGTGCTACCACTTGTAGGATCGAGAATGCTGAAGTTCTGTGCCTGGGGATCGTCTCGGTGGCAGTTTTCATGCTTGTTTTGCCACTGTTTAAAGCCACTGGAAATATCCTACTGCAAATTGCACCAGGCAACGTGCCACCTTCGGCCTTTGCGAAGTGCTCCAGACAGGTAAACAGTGGCTCATCAGCTAGTTGCCCGGCTGGTTAAATTTTTTGTAAAAGCACTCAGACTCGTGATATTCTCCAGATTACTGCTTGTGAAGATGTTTCCGAAGTATGGCAAGGTCGATTCTGGGAGCTTGTTCCTGGTCGGGCTGTTGGATCTCTGTCCATAAGGGTAAAAAAAAAGCACTTTGATACCTGTCTGCAAAGCCGGCCTGTTACATGAGGTGTTGTGCCGTGCGTGCCTAATGTCGTTTGTTTGGCGTTCCTTGCATAGGTGAAGAGTGGCGCCGATGAGCGGGCGGTCCTTGAATACGCGCATGGTCTGTATCAGGATGTGGGTATACAGGATCTGACCATCCAAACTGATCCATGAATCCAAATAATGGGAATGGGATGCTTGCTTGTTTATTTATGAACACATACATACGCGTAGTACATATAATAATACTTTAGACGAATGAAATCAATCAAATCACAAGTAGTTTTTATTATGGTTTGGGTTTGTGGTGGAAGGCTGTGGAGAAGTTTGGTATCTTGTCGAGGTGGCGGAGCGCGCGCTCGGCGGTGTGTCGTGTGCGTGCGTCGCCGTTGCGGTAGGCCTCGACGAGCGCCGACGCGACGGTCTGGTCCGCCGCCACCTCGTGCGCGATGTCGTCGACGCGGAGGATGCGCTCCACCGCCCAGACGGCCCGCCGCCGCAGCGCCTCCGTCCGGCTCTCCACTCAGCCTCCCCGACTGCAGCGACAGCTTCTCCAGCGCCATGGCCGAGTAGAGAAGCACGGCGTCCAGCTGCTGCTGCTGCGAGAGCAGCTCCACGAACAGCGGCGCCAGCCCCAGCTCCCGCGCCACCTCCACCGCCTCCTCCAGCTCCTGCAGCGCGCACGTCACCCTGTAGAGCACCTTGACGGCGCCCTCCGTGAAGGCCGCCACGTGGCGGTTGCCGCCGATGATGGTGCCCCGCCGGAGCTCCACCAGCTTGGACGCCAGCGCCCGGAACGCGCCCAGCTCCTGCAGCTGCCGCGTCAGGTTCCAGTCGGCGACGGGGAGGCTGCCCAGCACCCCCGCCGCCGCCGCCTGCTCCTCCGTTACCCTCACGCCACCGCCGGCCTCGTCGGAGACCACCCTCAGCAGGCTGCCCAGGTGGCTGCCGCCCAGGGCGTCCGCCAGCTCCGCGCCCATGTACGGCGACACGTTGCGCAGCAGCTTGAGGGACTCCACGCGGATCTCCCGGTGCGCCGCCTCCACGAACTGGATCAGGCTCATGACGGCGCCGGAGCTCCGGATGGCCGAGACTACGTCGGCAGCCGTGGCCGGGGACCCCGTGAGCCCGACGAGGACGCTGAGGAGCTTGCACTCGATGGCGGGGCCGGTGTTGCTGATGAGGTGGAGCAGGCTGTGCACAACCTCCTCAGACACCAGCGCCGTCCTAATGATAGTACAAGCCCCTCCGCCGTCGTCGTCCACCACGACAACGAGGTTGGCCAGGATGGCGGCCGCCACCTCCTTGAGCCTCATTGGCAGGTGGCCGGCGCCCACGGAGAGCAGGTCCTGCACCAGCGGCGCCAGGATGCCGGCCTCCACCAGGATCCTGGCACTCGACTCGTTGGATGATATCTCCCTCAGCGCCTTGAGCGTCGCCTCTCTCGCCGGCAGGCTGCCCGTCTTCATGATGCTGACCAGCAGCGCCCCGACCTGCTCCGCCACCACGGCCTTGATGTCGTTGGCCAATGCGAGCTCCCCAAGGTACTCGGCCATGGCCACCTGGACTTGAGGCGTTCCTTCTATGAGCTTGGTCAGCAGAGGCTGAAGCCTGCCGTTCTCTGCCATCTGCTTCACGTTTGTCTCGTACTTCTCCAGGTTCTTGAGCGTCTTCTCCGCTTTCTCCACGGCCACGAGGTTCTCCGATTTGCTGCTTCCCATCCCAACCAGGAGAAGTATGGCACCGTAGACGGCGCCGATCCTTTGGCATATAGGATCGAGCTTGGACAGCTCGTACAGGAGCGACACTGCCAGCTCCCTCTCTTGGACATGGTCATTGGACAGGAACTTGATGATTGTGCGAATGGTGTCGCCATTCCCAAGCTCTTCCTGCATTTTTTTTTTGCAGCAGCAAATCATCCATCAGCTCAATGCAAGCAAGGCCACGTACAATTAATCAACAACCATATAGGAATACCTTGTTTTCATCGTTGTCCTCGACGACGACGGCAAGGACCTCGAGCGACTTGAGGCGAACCCTCCTGCTGCTGTTCTTGAGCATGGCAGCGATTGTTGGTATGATGCCTTGCCTGCGCACCAGGTTCTTGGTGGCGCCGCTCCTGTGGCACATCTGGGAGATGTAGACGAGGGCACGCAGGGCGTCGTCTTCAGGCTGCTGCTCAGACGGCTGCTGCAGCAGGGTGAGGGCCTTGTCGAGCTCCTTGTCCTGGTTCCTTGCCCTCCACTCGTCGATGACGTTGCGCAGGGCTATGCTGGGGCTCATGTCGGTGGTGCGCAGCTCCTTCTGGGTGAGGGGGCACGTCGGCTTCCTGCCGCTGTCCCTGCACTCCCTGAACCACTTGACGATGGCCTCTCGCTCGAAGGTCTGCCCCGTCTCTATGGTGACGGGGTCATGCATCACCTGCTTCGTCAGAGGGCACATGAAGGCCTCGAAGGCAGGCTCATGGTCGTTGCTCGATTGCTCATCCACCTCGCTGTCGCCACCGGAATCATCGCCGCCGTGCGCTACTGTTGCCATCATCTCGCGCGCGGCCTCTCTATCTGCCTGCTTGTCTCTTGCTGCTTGCAGCTTGCTATATATATCTGTCCGGCTATGAATTAAAGATGTGGAGACAGACAAATTAATCCCCGGCCTCATGTACTGTATGTGCTGCTTACTACAGTATATTACTACAGTACGTAGTAGTACAAATAAAATTGGGAGTCTAGGCGCTCGATCGAGCAATAAAATTGACTAGAGATCGAGCAGAGGAACCATATTTAGATTGTTGAAGAAGACGGCAACATCTAGCTAGAATATAATGGGATGCAAAATCAAAATCATACTAGCTAGCTACTGCATACAAACAAGCAAATACCTACTTACCAATCAATTAACGGCGGCGGCGAGGACGCAGAGGAGGGCGGCGATGACGGCTTGGCTTGGCCCCTTAATTGGGGAAAGATCGAGAGACCAAGAGAGGAGAGGCGCGCGGCGTTGAATGGGGAAGGGAGAGACCAAGCGAGGAGAAGCGGCGTTGAATGGGGAAGGGACGAGCAGGAGGAGGAAGAAGACCCGACCCGCCATGTGGGCCCGACCACGCCTACGGAAGGTGACCCGACTTGGCGGGGTTGTCAAGTCAACTCAACTCACCACCAGGCACCAGCAGGCAGCAGCGTGCTTAATTTGATTTGGTTCCACGACTCCATCCAAATCCAATATCCCCCCAAGGCCCAAGCCTTTTCTTTTAGTTTCCTTCCTTTACCTTTTTTTCCTTTGTTTTTTTCTCCCCCGAAGCCTTATTAATCCAGTTTGAACGATATCAATACTAACAGCAGACACAATAGAACCCTTTGTACAGCTAGCCACTCCCTAAGCTTCACGAGCAAGTCTTGATATCTCTCTTACCTGTTTGCCTCTGCGCCGATACTGATTGCTGATTGCCCCACATAACAGTAAGTGGTGGAAAAGTGATTTTGGTAATCACCCAAGACTAAATGATAGAACATTCATTAACATTTGAACAAAATGGTTAAGATCTTTAGCGGTCACCTTTCCTAATTTTTTCTTCATCCATTGTAATCTTTTCCTACAACAAGAAATCGACAAAAAAAAGAGCAGGTCGATTTTAATCTTTAACCTTTCCTAAAAGGAAGAAGAGTGGACAATGATGACTCCAGGCAACCTGTGCCGCGACGGAAGGAGCAGCCGATGATGATCAGATGCGTCGTCGTTTGCATTCTGCCCGACGAGCCCGGAGGCGGAGTGGGCTCTATCACATGGGCTATTCGGCCTGTTAAGTTTGCGATGAGTCGGGGAAAAAAAACAAGAGAGAAAATGAAAATGATAATACAGCCACCGGCGAGGATCGAACTTGCGACCTTTCGCTTACGAAGCGAACGCAATACCACTATGCTACGGAGGCTTTTGTTACAAATGGCGAATTATACAACAAATAACTAAATAATAGCAAAGTGTTTAGCTGGTTTGCCGCACGGCGCGGGCTATCTGTCGGTCGGTTAGTCACAGCTCACGACAGACAGACAGACAGACAGACAGGAGTCGCCGGAGCCAGCAGATTGCCTCCCGTTGTTTGTTAGGCAGCCATTGCCTTTGTCCGACCCATGCATGTCGGTCACGTACGGGCCGGGGCGCCGCCGTGATGAAATGCTTCTTCATCCCATGGAGGCCCCGCCGCCGGCGCCGTGCCACCAAACGCGACGTCGTCGTCAATCCTGCTTCCTCCCCCTGCAGCAGCCCCTCCAGATACGTCGCCCAGAGCTCTCTTCGCATGCGCTTCGACGGCGGCGGCATCACCCCTGTCGGCGTCGGCGGCACCGCGCACAAGTTCACGCTCGCGCAGCTGTCCGCTGCCACGAGCGGCTTCCGGAACTCCAACCTGGTCGGCGAGGGTGGCTTCGGCAAGGTGTATCGAGGGCGCCTAGCCATAACAGCTGCAGGGGAGGATCTGGAAGTCGCCGTGAAGCAGCTCTGCCGCCGCGGCGCACAGGGTACCCATGAGTTTTTGGTGGAGTGCAGCATGTTGATGCAGCTGCACCACCCCAACCTGGTGTCCTTGGTGGGCTACTGCGCGCAAGCCCAGGAGCGCCTCCTTGTGTACGAGTTCCTCCCGCGCGGCAGCCTCGATGCGCACCTCTTCTTCAACGACTCCGGATCCTCCTCCTCCTCCTCATTGTCCTCCAAGAACAATAACAATAAGCAGCAGCAGCTCAGGCTCAGCTGGGATGCGCGCATCAAGGTCGCCGTTGGCGCCGCCCGTGGCCTCCGCTACCTCCACGAGGTGCCGGTGATCTACCGTGACCTCAAGTCCTCCAACATCCTCCTAGCCGATGACATGAGCCCCAAGCTATCGGACTTGGGACTCGCCAAGCTAGGCCCCGTGGGCGATGACACCCACGTGTCCACGCGTGTCATGGGCACCTATGGCTACTGTGCACCGGACTACGCCGTCACGGGAAAGCTCAGCGTCAAGTCGGATGTCTACAGCTTCGGCGTCGTGCTCCTGGAGCTCATCACGGGGCGTCGGGCCTTCGACGACGCTGCTGCTGCTGCTAATAATAATAATAATAAGAGGGAGAGCAGGGAGGAGCAGCGGCTGCTGGTGTGGGCGCGGCCCTACCTGCAGCAACTCAAGGATGGTCGTCATGGCAGGATGAGGCGGTGCCTCGCGATCGAGGGGCTGGCGGACCCGGCGCTTCAGGGGCAGTACCCTCGACGGGGCCTGTACCAGGTGGCCATCATCGCGTCCTTGTGCCTGCATGATAAGCCCAACCTCCGTCCCACCATGAGCGATGTCACCAAGGCTCTGGAGCATGTGGCCTCGCAGTCGCAGCCCACACCCATGGATCAATGGACGATGCATGATCAGCAAAACCGATTGGGTGTTGGTAGTCCACCGAGGTGAGGACAGTACGGACGCGAGCAACATTGATATACCTAGCCTTTTCTGTTTCAAATTAAACATCGTCTTGAATTATGTAAATACATAGTTTTTAGGCAAAATTTGCTTTAGATGTCGAGTTTTCTTTAAATACATAGTTTAACCTTTTTTTTAAAGCTAGAACATTTTTTTACTATTGGATGCAAATACTTCAATAAACATAACAAATGGTTCTTGTCTGCAAACAAAAGGAGTAAATGAGACGCACATATAATTTAATATCACAAAAAAATAGTCCACAAAGTGAACAAAAGGCTTACAAGCGAATAAATTGTTATACATGGATAACAAATTTATCCACAAAAGCGAACAACTAATTTAGCACCATGAACAAATTGAATATGCACAAGTGGTGGACATATTGGATGGAAAAGAAAAAGATAAAAAAACAATAAAAAGTAAATAAAAATATGTAGAAAATAAAAAATAACATTACTGAAAAAATAAGAAAATGTTATACATGGAGAACAAACACGTCCACGTTACGAACAAACTATTGTTATGGAATAATAAAGTCTAAAAAATAGAACTAATTTAACATTGCGAACATTATCGCACCCGCCAAAGAAATATGATCGCATTGCGAACAAATCAAATATGCGTGCGTGGTGACCATACTAGTATAGCAAAGAAAACAAGAAAATAAACTAAAAAGGGGCAGCAAAAGAAAAAATAAAAAAGGAATCAAATTACAGGAAAAAAGAAAATTATTATACAAAGAGAACAAACACGTCCAAATTACGAACAAAATATTGTTCTAGATGAATAATATAGTCCATAAAAACGAACTACTAGTTTAACATTCCCAATAAATTACGAAAACATGACCACATCTTGAAACAATTTTGCCCGCGCCAGCCCCGTTGAGATGGTAGCCACCGCCACCGAGGCTTCCTCCTTCCAGTGGACATCCCGAAACAATTTTGCCCGCGACAGCCCGTTGAGATGGTAGCCACCGCCACCGAGGCCTCCTCCTTCTAGTGGCACCCCGTGCTCTGCCTCTTGAACAGGAACTTTGACCTCTCCACGGGGATACGATACGACTAGAGCTACCGTTCCTTAGTCCATGGCGTCCTTGGCCTCAAGCTCTCAAAATGTACGACCTGCCATGTGTAGCCAACAACAGCTGGTTGCCCTTCCCCGGTGTGGTGGAGGCAAGGTACTAAATAGCGTCTGCTATTACATGCTCTTATTGCACTTAGCATCCGCTATTGCATCTGCTATTACTCGTGTTAGACCGTATTGACTGTGTTGATGGTTGAAGTACCAAAAAACGATGGATGAAAGAAAACAAGAATATTGAAAATAGTAATTTAGGCTATGGTGAAGAATAAAGGATCACAAATTATTTTCTTCTTGATGATTATTTAAGTAAATTTGATGTTAATATTCATGTATGCTCTAAATTTTGACTGTTTTTCTTGAATTACGCTATTTGGATTTAGCGCCCGCTATAGCACCCGCTATCCGCAATCCGCTATACAAACCAAATTCGATATGACACCGCTATTCGCTATTTAGTACCTTGGGTGGAGGAGATCGAGGCCCTTGCTAGAATAACTTTCAATTCCAGGGATCCAAACCGATTTCTATAAATATCAAACATAAAAATTGAATTGAATCAGAATAATCTATTTTCTATTGAATCTAATTACTAGAATCTTACTTGTTATTTTTAATCTGGTTTCACTGCGGGTTTGAGATGTTCATTTGGCAAATGTAACCGTTGGATGGAATTTTCGCCTTTTGGGGGGAAGGAAACGGAAGTTTCGCCTAGAAATGCATATAGGGTGGAAATGGAATGACGTGCGCTGCTGCAACTGCAACATGTCGGATGCTCTGCTGACAACGCCATGTAAGATGGCCGTAGGTACCCAGGTGGCCAGTTTGAACTACAGTTATAATAACACACCAAACACCCTTACGCATCGTGATAATTTTAGGCTCCAGTACATTGTTGCAAAATCCAATATATTTGCAGGGCTCCAAGATTACACAAAATAATGTAGAATGCCTCGAGGTTCAACTGTTCAAGGGCCTGCAACACGTCGTAATCCTATTATGACGTCACGCGAGCGTCCAGGACCTGGACGAAATAAAATTGGGAAAATCCCGGTGAGGCACACGCAAACCCGCGAGCGGCCGCTTCCACACCCGGGAGTCGAACCAACCGAGCGTAGCTCGGTCCTCCAAGGGCCTGCAACTTAGTAATTCACGTCCTTCAAGATATCTGCACAGTTAACAGTAACGATGCAAAAAGGAAAAGAAAAGAAAAGAAAAAAAAGACAAGACTTCAACAGTCTACGAAACATTACCTTTGGCTGTGTGTTCTACACATGTGAGTTGAATAAAAACTACTCACATGTGTATTTGAGCAACTCCAACAGCCTCTCTAAATGGGTTTGGCTCGGTAAAAAAAGAAAAATACGATAAAACACCGATCCAACAGTCTCGCTATCTCGGTCCGACCGCAATCCCGCTCGGCATCCCACCTCTCCGTTCGGCATCTTTGCCGAGTGGCAAGGACTCGCCGTCCCCTCCCCCGGTCCTGTCCGTATTCCCGCAGAGCCGAAGCCAAGGAAGGCCGCCGCTCCACCGCCAGTACCGCCGCCCGGCCGCCGCCGCTGCTCCACCCTCCGCCACTTCACCCGCCGTCGAGGAAGCGAAGGTGCGCAGCTCGAGGGCACGCGCGACGTGGAGGCCGTAGTGCGCCCAGAGCATGTAGCGGTCGTTGGCAGCGCTAGAGCCGACGAAGATGACCCTGGGGTTGGCGAGGAAGCGGCGCATCGCCTCCGGGACGGCGTCGACGAGGTGGAAGACGAGGCAGCGGTGGCCGACGCAAAGCTGGAGGGTGGCGGGGACCGGGAGCACGCCGTGGAGCCAGCGCGTGGTGGCGACCCAGCAACGCATCTCGGAGGGGCGCGCCGTGGCGAGGGCGGCGAAGCGGCGGTCGAAGATGCGGACGGTGGGGCGAGACGGGAGGCGGCGTGCGGTGGGAGAAAGAAGAAGATAAGGTGGGGTTGCTATATGACAGATGGGGTCCACCTAAATAGAGGGTTGGTTTAGAGAGTGTTGGTTTCCATCCTAAAAAAGATGCCTTTCTATATTATACAAAGGAGAAAAAACTCTATATTTAGTTAATATTTTAAAGAGACTGTTGGAGTTGCTCTAATATAATTATTCTATATAGGTGGAAGAGTGGAGTGATCTGGCAGTTACCAGACCATTGCTATGGAACCCGAACTGCTACAGAAGCAGGAAGGCATGCTAGTACGCACAAAGGCAAACAGACAAAGTGTAGTAACACGGCACCAGTAATTTAACAACCCACTTCAAAATGAGATGAACATTTGCTTTCAGGAACCTATTATCATGAACAAAAGCTGAGATCAACTCTAGAAATTAACAGAGACAGAATAGTCAGTTTCTATACAAACTTGAGATCAGACCAAGGCTCTCTGAGCCGAAGCTCAACCCTAAACCATATCCGAACTCCAAACCAAACCAAAGCTCTTTATAGGGAAGCAACCAACCTTCAACCCTGGCAAGATAATAAGATGACCTTGAACAGAGTAACCAAGCAAGGGGTACTAGAAAACTGTTTCTACTATAAACAAATGAGAATCTCGAATTCCAAAGGTGATGAATCCCAATATTGCAACCAGCTAATGCCTCCAAAATTGACAAATGAGGAACTAACTGTCAGGCCTCCAAAATTACCTACAAACAGGTAGAATTCCAACAAGACCTTCATGTGGATCTACAATCATGGGGCAATCAAATAATTGCAAATTACAAAAGAAGAAAGTGTATTACAATCTGCAAGCTCAAAACCATACATGGCCACCTGTGAGGGGTCTGAACTAAATATCTTATTGGCACAGTAGTTATCCATCCATTCAGTATCAAGTAGCAATCTGAACAAACTGATAGGAGTGGGTTCATCTCTAAAGAAGAACAATACATTTAAAGATCTGTGAAGATTACGGAACTATCAAGTAATTATAAGGAACCGAAACAAAGTATGCAATGTGAACTTCAAGCTCAAGAACCATACATGACATCATGTGAAGCGATTCAAACTAAAGTTATTATTAACACAAATTCTTTCCTATGCATCCAGTCCCATCAAGTAATAATTGTTATAAACCGACATGGAGTACAACTTTACAAGGACAATACTTAAAAGACAGCCAAAAATCGGATCAGTTGTAGACCAAGCAGGTATACTCACCATCATCCTTAGGATGCATACGGTGTTGCCCGTGCAGCCATGCTAGCAAACTTAGCCTGTTGCTGCGCGCTGTGCACCTTGGCAGATAAGGCACGGTGGAAAAACTGCTCGCGTGCCAGTGCGCGCACGCTCCTGAGGTAGCCGTCAAATGGCACGGATCCTTCCTGAATGGCCTTGTCGAGCGCGTATATGGTATCCTCGAGCGCCAAATCTGCAGCTGTGCACTCGATCATCTGCCTGGACAGCACATCTGCGGGCTCGACGGCGTCCTCCGTAGCCTGGGTGTTGCCTCTCCTGTTGTTCTCCATGACCCAGGCCTCCACGACATCTGTGGCCATCACGAGATCCTGCAGGCGGCGCTCGAGCGCCTCCTTCTCCTCCCCCATCTTGCGCACCCCTTGAGCGACGAGGTCACCCCTGTGGCGCAGCTCCGCCTGGACGGCGAAGAGGGCGTCGACCTCGGCCTCCCGCGCGGTCCGCAGGGCGGCGGCGTCGGCGTAGGCCATGTCGACGAGCTTGGCGACGGCGTTGCGCTTGAAGACCTCGGCGGGGTCCTCCGTAGGGTGCGGGCGGGGTGCGAGCTGGGGCGAGGCGGGGAAGCCACCGAGCCTGTAGGACGGGGATGGGGAGGGGGCGACCCGAGGGGGCGGAGGCTGCGGCGAGGGATTGGTAGGCGGCTGCGCTGCGGCGGCGGGAGGAGGGTTCCTGGTGAAGAGGGGCGGGTCGAGGCCGAAGAGGTGGGAGAGGGATCGGACGAGGTCGACGAGGTTGGAGGAGGGGAAGACCCAGGAGCGGAGGTAGGGGGCGTTGGCGACGAGGCCGGAGCGGTCGACGAGCGGGTGGTGTGGCTTGATGACCATGTCGCGGGTCGGGGAGAGGAAGACGAGCGGCGGGGAGCGCGGGTAGGGCTCGGGCAGCCAGATGACTGCGGGGAGGTTGTAGGAGGCGCCGGCGTGGTGGATGGGGACGGTGCCGTCGGCCTGGAGGAGGTGGGCGGCGCGGCCGTCGTTGTGGGTGAAGAGGGCGGCCTTGGGGTGGAGGGAGGGGAAGGCCTCGGCCAGCGCCACCAGGTGGTTGCGGATCAGCCACTTGACGTCCTCGGCGTACGGCAGCGCCGACGGCCCCCGCTGCGACAGCGCCGTGTTGAGGAACTGCTGCGCGTACTGAGCGCCGCCGGCCGACGGCGGCGGAGGCGGAGAACGGGCCATCCACGATCCGATCCGATCCGATCTACTGCTAGGGTTTCGACGATTTGCTTTCTCTCTCTTCTCTCCGATCTACTGCCTGCCTGCTAGGGTCTCGATCTGGTTTCGATTTGCGCTCTCTCTCTCTCTCTCTCTCTCTCTCTCTCTCTTCTCTTCTGTCGCTGCTGCCTGCTGGCTGCGGGCTTTGCGTGTGGGGATGGGGGAAGAGGGGAGCCGGAGAAGCAAGCAAGAAAGATGCGGCCATGGACCCACCTGTCAGTCCAATCTCCATTTACATATAATTTTATTTTACAACTAAAAGAAAAAGGAAGCCTTGGCCTCGAAGGAATGCGAGTGAAATCCCATCGCCAGCACATCTTATATATTTCAAAAATAAAACAAAACAAAACACAACACAACACAACACAAAATGTATTGCTAACACACACGCAAAAGGCTAGTAAGCATTGCTGCATGTTTATCTTTGCCAAGTAGTTGGTGAATCAAGACATGTAGTGGTAATGGGAATGCACTTACAGCATGTTCGGCTGGTACGAACTTGGCTTAGTTCGGCTTACTTCCTTTCACGTAATACTATTCATTCTACCAGCCGAAGAGGCATCATCGTATTGTACCATCATATCATATCCCTACTACAATCTCTACTAAGCAAGCCATGGCAATGGGAATGCCACCAACCAGCCAAAAACATTTCAAAGCCTCTCCTTCCATCTACAATACAATCCTCTTCTCGTCCTCAGCAGCAGCACCACCACCACCACTAGCAGGCAGGCAGAACAGCCACTAGATGATGGTCTCTCCAGGTGGTAGCTCGGCAACCTTTCCAGGAGCACCCAGCACACGCTCCATGTCGAACCGCACCTCAATGTTGCGCATGCTGTACCCGACCATCATCAACCAGAACAGCAGGTTGGCTAGCTGGTTTGCGCTTGTTTCCGACACCGTTGTCTGCAAGGCACAGGTTCCGTTCAGATAAAAGGGTACGCTAGCACCACCTACTCTTCCAAAAGATGTACACTGGTATTATGTATCCCTCACCTTCATCTGTGCCGGATCTGAGACGGCCAAGAGACGCTTTATGAATGCATTCATGGCAAAGAGGACGTCTTCCCCAGCAGTACTCGTGAGTTCCTGCAATCAGCTAGCATCTGTCAGCTCCAGCACTAGATATATAATCCTCTTCTCCTCAGGATGGATGGATGGATGGATGGATGGATGGATGGATGGATGGAAATTAAAAAAAAAAGCATTCTAACAATCTCCAAAGACATGTACTATATGTACCTTCAAATTCTGAGGTTCTAGGCTCTTAAGATACTCCAACAGCTCATTACTTCCCTGCGATGATTTCCTGGCAACTTGCCGGCTCAACTCATCGATCTCTGCTTCAAGCAATTCTATGTATTTAACAGCATCGATTTTCTCAGGTCCAGTGGCTTTGTTCCAACGGATTACTTGCCCGGTTACCTTTTTCTGGGTTCCAGGAGCGTAATCTGGGGAATCCTACAAACGCAACACATGCATATTAGGAAGGTCTGCATATGCAACCAAATATGTAAAATCGTGTTAAAACTCGAAAGAAGGCTCTCAAAATGTTCAAACACCAAGATCACAAAAAAGTTGGTTGGAGGTGTGATTCTTGGAGTATCGACAGCCGAGTAGTAAGCATAAATACACGCATTGGTAAACCCGGTTACGAAAATCTCTTTGTAACATTGAAAAGTAGAACAATGCAAAGGAGTTGGACAAAAAAGAAAAATCTTGGCACGGAACAAGCCAGGGAATCATATGCCACAGCAACATTCATTGTGTAATCCAATCTTAACACCAGCCTCCAGGAACAAAATAGCAAGACACAAACACCAGTAACTATGATACTTAAGTTTTCTTCACAAACAATATGAGGAGTCTTCCTTTGTTTCCCACCAGTCATGTAGAGAAAACTCATCCAGAAAGCATACTTCCTATGAAAAGAACCTTAAACGAATTAATAGTAGGAAGATTGCAAAAACATGCCTTTTACTCCCTTTGACTATGTCCTGAGCAGCATTAAATACATGCTATCATGCAAGATAAAAGAAAAGCAGAGAGCTGCATCGGAACATGACGAGTTATTCAGCATACAGTTTTGAAATAATGGAAGATCAAAATAATTACGTATTTATGTCAGTTCTCCAGAGGAGCTTTTTAGCCAATGCACCAGTAAAAAGCAATAAACTTTAAAGGTGACAAGCTTTCTCAGACATATTTACTTAAAGAACATACAAGGCACCACTAGGACCTGTGTACATTATAATAAAAAACAGCTGAGCATATCAATCGTTTAACCATATGAGCCTATTAGAAGTATATGGCAACAATGCTGGACAGCTCACCTTCTCTTCTTTCGGTTCAGGGAGAGCAATCTGCTCCAAACTCTGTTGCAACTCCAGACGGTACTGTGCGTTCCTAAACATGTATCCAGTCATTAGGACGCTGTACATAAGCTGAGCCAGATTTTCGGCAACCTATGTTGATGAAAAGCAATCGAGCATGTCATAAAATGGCAGTCAAAATACACAGCTGGCACGTAGATGTGTGATTGGGAAACAAGCATACAAATTGGAAGTTCCCATTACCGTCGTGACAGTGACAGCGAAAAATTGTGGTGGTAAAGTCCCAATCATATTAGTCACCGTTTGCCGCATGGCCTCGACAACCTTTGAGAAAGCATATGGAGGGGGGAATGTCAGCATATAAGGAAGGGCATTTAAAGAAATAATGAAAACATATGCCTGGGAGGGAAGTAAGAAGGAAGGGATGAGAACGAACCTGAGCTGGGGCTCTTTTTATGAAGAGCTCCATAAACTCTGGCTGGACATTTTTAACGTATTCCAGGAGAATATCCCTCCTGTTCGTGGGCTGTTAAGGAAGGAAACCAAACATTGCTCTCGTAGTTGGCATCAGGGCCCCATAAAAAGGGGAGAATTTTTATTTTCATTTTTACCAAAATTTCACCCATCCGACTCATCGTCCGGTGTCAATGACTAAGGTGAAATGTGTAGGCATGACAGGGGAGATTGGAAGATACCCATCTCATCACATTGAAGCGGTGTACTGTTTCAAAGTGCGGATAGCGCTGTAAGCTAAAATTTTAAACTAGGCATAATGCAGGAAGCAGGAACCAGGCCAAGAAAGAAGGGAGCGACAAGGCATCTATGATGGATACTCATGATAGGGTAAATACAGTAAGGTAAAGGGCGAGAGGAGGAGGTGAGTACTAACCAGGCCGTTGTTAGTTGGGTTGGCCGTGGCGTCGCCTCCCGAGCCAGAGCCAGAGGAGGCGGCACCGCTGGGTTGCTCGGCGGCGCGCACGAGGCGGATGCGGTTGCGCGCCCGCGGGGGAAAGGAGACGCGCGAGGGAGAGGCGAAGCAACGCGACAGCGGAGGCGGAACCCTCCTAGTACAAGTGGAAGTGGAGGAGGGAAGTAGGAGGAGCGACGGGGACATGGTGGCGGCGGCGGCGGAGTGAGATTGGGGGAGAAGGACGGCGGCGCGAGAAGAGAAGAGTGAGGGGAAACAAGACGAACGGAAAGGGATACTGCTTGCGATGCCTGTGAGCCCCTCATCCGTGGATGGACGGCTAATTTGGGGCCAGTGACCGAGGAAACTACAAAGATCCGTTTCTCACAATTTCGTTTTAGGGTGTATTATTTGATTGTATCCGAACAACTCCAGGAACAGGGGTTGTTATAAATTTTGTTCACAACCTCAACAGTGACCTAATACTTAGTATTTACTTTGTTCATGACATATAGGATATATTGATTGGTGGGTCAACTCTATGGTTATTATTTTTATTTGTTCACTCTAGTGAGCGCGCGACAGAGATCGGCCTTGGAGCAAATCCTCTCGAGCTCCACACCGTGGCAGATCCCGAGCTCGATGTGGTGGAGGTCGAGCTTGGAGCATTGATGGCGGATCCCGGGACGACGATAGAGGTCGGTCTTGGTGTGGCAAGCATGCAAAGCGCAGAGATGGAAGAGAGAGTGTGTGCGGGTGTCGGCCTTTAAGACTGTCAATCCACGATGGTATACCCGTGTGATAGATTTATAGGCAAAGGGTATCGCGGGGTTAACAAGCTCAAGATAACACAAAGACGCGAGGTTTAGATAGGTTCGAGCTGCTCTAAGATATAATACCCTCTAACCAAAAATATCCTTGGAGGGTGACGAATCTAGGAAAATATAGTTTTCTCAGGAAGTTAAAATCTTTGTGAACACAGGCAAGAAAACCGGTCAATCTTGAACTGCATATTTAAAAGCTCAAGCATTGAGAGAGGTATACAAATACAGTAACATACCATTACAATTCAGTTATTTAGAAACCCATCATTACAATTTATTCACTCATTGATATGTGCCATTTTATACGTTTTTATGCTCTTGGACCCACGTCCACTCTATGTTATTTTCATATGGACAAGAATGCTCCCACTACATATCTAATCTCCACGTGTTGACACGTTGACTCCACACGTCGCCCCCTTCCTCCTTCCTTTCTTTCTCGAGGTTGCAACTAAAACTGTCGAGCACTAGCCCATCCTTGTGCATCTGCTACTGGCGTCGCCCTCTGTCGAGCGCGTCCGCCGCCTTCGGTCTCCACTCTCCACCTTCACTGCACTGCTAGACCCAATCCGTCGGCGCAAAGCACATGGATTGGATGAAGCCCCACGCCGACAGCCACAGGTAAACCCCATCCAGCCGCCGCCGATATTAGTGGCACCATCCTTGGCATTGGATAGGGACCGCCACAGTACCAGTGCAAGATAGGTGTGCGGACGAGGAGGCATGGCTCGGATACCGAGACGGAGACAAACACTAAGAGCAGGTACATTGGTAGACGGTCTCATGCAGTTATCAGACAACCTATATAATAGGTTGTTGTTTTAGTTGTCTCATAGGAATACAAAATCCCTTAATTTATGGAAAAACAAAGAAATATGATTGGTTGCATGGCAACAAAACTCGTACAATGGTGAGGGAGTTGTCTCATAGTCCTAAAATTTAGCCCATGAGACGGTTGTTTCGCGAAGCAACGACCTCATTCTCTTACCTCGCCCTCTCTCCTCCACATCATCAAAAATCCTACGTGGATCTGCATGAGACGACCTATAAGACCGTTTACGTGTAGCAATGTACTGCCCTAACCCACACACCGGGATCTACCCGTTGCGACACACTAACCCACACATTAGGGTAAATTCCAGCCAACCGTCGCCGATATTAGTGGCGCCATCCTAGGTATTGGATAGGGATCGCCACGGCTCCAGTGCAAGAGAGGTGCACTGACGAGGAGGCATGGTTCGGATGCCGAGACGGAGAACACTAACCCAGGTCTACCCGTCCCGACAGCTGTCCGAGGTAGCTTGTCACGCTAGATTGGGATGTGAAGAAAAGGAATGAGATGGGAGAAGGTGATTAAAGGACGTCGTGAGGGCATTTGTGTCTACTCGAGAATAGTGAGTTGCATGTAGGACTTGAGTATAACAAATGTACTGGTATTTATCTAAACTCGATTAATTTAATGACATATATCAATTAACCTAAAGGAAAACTTACCGGAAAAGCGGATAATTTACAACATCGTGATATAGCTATAAGGGATAAGTCATTTGAAATGGTAGATTAGGAAGCAAGAATTGGAATTGTATTTTTTTTTCCCGGAAGCCGTCGAGCACTCAGGCCCAGGCATGCTGACTGCGAGTTTGACAGCATGAGTAAATAAGCACTGGATCAGAGGAAGCACCGCATGACAACAGACGGACTTATGAACAAATAATATATATCTCGATTCCAATCCGTCAAGGGATCGGATGATGTAAAGCTGATTCGATTCAACCATACCCCAAGCACATTCATGGCTCATGGATCAGAGAAGAAGCAGCCTAGCTTGTTAATTCTTGGCTTGTCCTCATCCATGGATCAGCGGGCCGGAGTTGTAGCGGAGGCAATCAAGGAGCGTAGCGCAGCAGTGGCAAGAGGATGATTTCTACTTATACGATACATAAGTTATAGCTAGGGAAGACGAAGAGGAGGTACTACTAAAATTCAATTCCTATTGTAATTTGGTGGTACAGTATTCTACATCCAACTCCAACAAGTTGCTCTTGCTACAGCTGAGTGGATGAGGAAGCCCTTCTGATGTGGGAGTTGCTCTTGCTGCTGCTTGGCTGGATCAGTGCAGCCATCTCCACTTTCAGCTGCATTATAATATTCAACATACGGATAAGGTTAGGTTGATTGGATTGTATACATGGGCTGCTGGTTGGTGCTCCTAGTTAATTGGTTGTTTGGTGGATGGTAGCCAAGAAAGAGAGAGATTACTTGTTTGCACTGCCTCTTGAGCTTGAGGTTCTCATTCACCAGGCGACGAACCTCCTTCTCCAGCTCCTGCACATACGCCTGCATGTCGCATCCAATCCAATCCAACAATAGAGAGGAGACGAGACGAGTAAATCATTTCAGGCAGCATCAATCAACTACTGTATGTATGTATGTATGTATTATCTCAAGAAAAGAGAAGAAAAGAGAATCCGATAGGCTGCTAGCTTACCCTTTTCCTTGCCCTGGAGCGGAGCGCAGACTCCCTGTTCTTCATCATCCGGATGTTCTTGCGCTCGTCGTCGCCGTCGCAGCAGCCGCTGCTGTTGCTGCCGCCGGCCCCCGTCAGCTGCAGATCCAGGCCGCCCAGCAGGTACTCCTCCTCATCCTCCTGCTCCTCCTCGCCACCGCCGCCGACGCTAAGCGACAGAAGAGGCCGGCGTGGGGGCAACGGGTGAAGAGACGACGGCGGCGGCGGCGGCAGCGCTGTCGTTGTCGCGGCTCGTGCTGGTGCTGGACAGGGAGAAGAGCGAGCTGCAGCCGCTCAAGCTCAGCTGCGGACTCCTCGGCATGATTTACCTTGCGCTGCTGCGGACGAATCGGATCGGATTGGATTGGAGCACGCTTCTTCTTCCGCTTCCGCCTTGGCCCTTTCTTTGGTGCGGGAGGGATGAAGATAGGGTGGACAGACTCGAGACGACGACGACGCGAAAGCTACGCGTCTTCTAACTCGTTTCAGGCCACACCAATGTCAGTTCACACACACAAACGATCGAGATGAAACACAACAAAATTATTATGATCCAACTTACTGTTAGACCAGTTTTAATAGGTTTAATGGAGAGTTTCATTTAATGACGTATAGAGAAAAGAGAAATGAGAGTTTTATATGGCATGTAAAAATGTTTCATGCATCCCCATAAATTTATCTGATTCCTTTATTAGTTTTTAGTCATGTTAACTATGCATACATTGAGACTGACGTTAGCACCGCTGTCTGCTTCAACAAATAGGTATATCTATACATCCACATATTTTTACCACATCCATGCTACGTTAAAAAAAAAGAGTAAAATACATGGATGGTGCTTAAACTTGTATCAAAGTGTCATCTAAGTTCATGAACTCTCAAAATGCATTTTTATGTCACCAAATTTGTTCTCACATGCCATATGAGTCTCTAGACTCTTAAAATGTATTTTTAGATTCTTAAACTTAAACTTGTGCAGGGTGTCATCTAGATCTATAAGTTCTTAAAATATATTTTCATAAACTCATCATAGGTATCATCATAAGCACAAACACGCGAGAAGATGAGCTCCGGCCTATTCGGCTGGCTAGTGGCTGGTGCTGCTTTTTGCAAAGAGAAAAACATTGTTGGCTGGTGGCTGATAAGTCAAGCGAACAGGGCGGAGGACTCCACCTTATCCTCACAATATATATATCAAGATGGCTAGCGTATCTACTGCAAAATTGAAAAGGATCTGGGTCACCCCTTTTTAGTTTGTCAAAAATGACCTATATCATTATTCACTTTGATCCCAACACTACCCTTAGTCATTATTTGATTGATTGAAGAGCACCATTTTATTGAAAATCCAATCATTCTCAGCAGTCGGCACTTTGTGTAGAAAGGGCCATTTCACTTTATCACGGACCTTTTCAAAATCAAGTTTCGGAATAAACCCACTTTTGTTTTTCCTCTGCGTCTCATGAATCATTTCATGTAAAATGATAACGCCTTCCAATATGTACCTAACAGGTAGAAAAGCAGTTTGAGAGGGCCTATTTACTATCTCGGCCATCACAGATATTCTATTAGCGAGTAACTTTGTAAAAATCTTAAAAGTGACACTTAAGAGGAAAATAGGTCTGTAATGTTGAATTTTAATTGATTCTAGTTTTTATTTGATAACACAGTTATGACTCCAAAGTTAAGACTATGAATAGATAAATTTTCTTGATGGAATTAACTAAAAAAGCTCTAATAAGTCCACTTTAATGGTATGCCAAAAGAACTGGTAGAATTCAATAGGAAACCATATGGTCTTGGTGCCTTGTTAGTTCCATCTATAAAACTGCATATTCAATATCCTTTTCATTAAATCTGTTGTCAACAGGTCATTCTCTATTTCTGAGACTTGAGATATGTCATCCTAAGTCTCATATAGAGTAAAATTGTTATTATCTGGGAACCAAAGACTTGTAGTTGTTGGCGATGTTGTTTTTGAGGTTCTACTCTCTCACTATTACTCCCCTTGTCCTGTTCTAATTGAAAATTTCTCATTTTCCGATGTCTAACTTTTGCATGAAGCTAAAAATATTTAGTATTGTCATCACCATTTATGAGCCTAGTTGATTTCGATCTCTGGAACCAGTATAAATCCTCACCTCTAAGCAACCTAGTCAACCCAGCTGTTAAACAATCTTTGTATTCTAGTTCTTGAGTGGATAAAATCGTATGTTCAACCTTCCTATCTAGGTAGTCTAAATTTTGTAGCAAGAACTTTTTTACTCCTATTTTCACCAACCAAATTCTTTGCCCAAGCTCTTAGATATTGGTGAACTGATCTAATCTTGTTTTACCATTTTCCCAAAGAAGTTCTACCCCGCTTGGATTTATTCCACACTTTGCCACACATTCATAAAAGCTATCATGGGTAAACCAACTCAGTTCAAATTTAAATGACGTATGGCCGCTGTCGGGCGGCCTTAACGATTTTGCAGCATCTAAAAAGATATCTTGTACTATTTTGATCTTGATACTATTCATAATAATTATGCATCAAGAAATGCCAAATGAAGTTTCGTAAAGGACTAGAGCATTATTGTTGATGGAGTCACGAGACTTATTTATTCTTTGAGATAATCATACAGACTTTATTTTGCTGCTCTTCTAGTTTATAAAGTAGATACTCTTTTTCAAGGATTATATATATGCCATTCGTACTATTATCTCATTTATTATATTACAAATAAAAATAGTTTAGAGGGTATTCAAAATCATAGAGGCGGACATGCACCGTAGTCCACCGTAGCAAGGCATTGAGTCGGAGTCCGACCTCACCAATTGAGTGACCAACGGACCACCGGCAGTGGGTTGCGGGTAGGCAGCAAGACACCAGCTCTTTGACTGTTTCTTACTTGGGTCCGCGATGCAGCTATGGGCTGAATGTCTCTAGCTGAAATTTACTCCTGAATGCGGGAATAACGACGGGAAAAATGCCCCCGCTTGCATAGTTGCATACAGGAACCGAGAATTTGGTCGGGTAAACAGCTCCAGCTATTTGATCGGGACGAGATTTTTCCATTCCTACTTTTTATCCATATATGCACAAGGGGTCAGAATCGCACCGGACAAAAAACGCTCGGCCCCCGCGTCGTGGGGCGACACGGGCGGCTCGCCCCCCACTGCCGCCGCCTTCCTCCCCACCCTCTAGCCATCCTTGTCGTCGCCGGAGCAGGGCCCCGGAAGCCCGTGGACCTGCTAGGAAGGCGACGGCAGGGCTCTCTTCCTTCGACAGTCCGCGGTTCCCGGCCGGCGGCGGCGGCGAGATCTGGGTCCCTACGGATCGGATCCGGTCCCTTCGCAGGCGGATCCGGCCAGGGCCACGGCGGCTCGGCCTGGGGATGGCCGGCGCGAGCGATCGGCGCGACGGGACGGCCGCGCGTGGACGGGCAGCACGGGGGCGCGACGAGACGACTGCACGCGGCGCGGAAGCAGAGTCCAGGCGCAGTGACGGCCCGCGGCATGGCGGCGGCGCTTGGTCGCCGGTGCGGCCGGCGGCGGATCTGGCGCGACGGATTCGGTCCTGGTGTTGGAAGGGCTAGCTCCGGACTTTGCAACTACATCTGGTGATGACATCTTCAATTTTGCCTTTTCTTTTCATATAGATCAAGAGGCATGAGTCACCTTGGCTTCATTTGCGGATTCTCCTACTCAAAGACGGATTTCATCTGCAATTTATTCCTGGTGGATTATGCACGGGTACCCAGCGGTTACTTTGTAGCATGGTATCTCAGGTTATGAATTCAGATGGTCTGCCGGTTTTGGAGTTCGTGGCTGTTTAAAGTGGGTTAGGGCTGGTCTAGATGGAAGCATTGGCCTGGTAAGAAGGGGGAAGCAACACGGTGTGACTTGGTCGTGGTAGTAATTGTTACTAATTCATCGGTTCCGGGAAGAAATTCCTAGGTCTGACCTTAATTGGTTGAACCTGGCAGTGATCTTGTTGAAGGCATTGCTTGGATTAAGATGAATTACTCCCTCGTGAAAACATTTGATCTGGTCTTAATTGGTTGGGTCATTACAGCGTCGGCATGCGCTTGCCGTTTCCTCGTCGTTGCTTTGGTTTGTGAAGCGGATGAAGATGAAGGCGCTTGTGGTAGTTTGCTAGGTCATGGTGCTCTTATTTTTTATTTCTTTTTCATTGGTTGTGTGCATCTTAGTTATGCAGAGCCGGGTTGGATCTTATATAATTGTATCACCTCGATGTAATTGTCTAAGATCAATAAAGCTTCCTTTTTCAAAAAAAATGCACAAGGGGTCATACAAAGACGCAAAGCATAGAGAGATACTGTGAGTATATGAGGTGCTCTCTAAAGCCTAAAAATATGTTTAGTAGAGCTTCACCTTCTCCTGATTTTCTACAGGAGGTGATTCTCTAGAGTACGTGATTTCCCTTATTTAAAGTGATTTCCTTACTGAAAGTGATTCTTTGTAATTAACCTTATAGACAAAAGATTTATGTTCGAGAAATGAATCATGAGAAACTACATTTTCAACTCGTGTTTGTTTAGTTTACTTTAGAAAATTGCTTCACAGAATCAATATAGAATCACTTGTCTCCAAAAAATTATTTGGCGCAGCTTCTTTCTTGGATTCGGTTTAACCTGCTCTGGAAGCTCTTCCAAACATCCATTAAGATTACTCAAAGTATAGCAAACAACGTTCGGTGGTAACTTGAGTCAAGCCGATCGGAATGTTTCTTCCTGAGTCAAACTTAAAGTGTCCATACAAAAGTTATAGGGTTAGTCATATCTTTTCGAGTTGGTCTGCTTAGCTACTAAATTTATTGCCCCAGTCGATCATATTGCATCTTCATCGTGATTGTGCCTCTTAATGTTCAAAGTCCACACCTAAAAAAATTAGATTGTACAAAAATGGCGGCAGCTTGATATATATCAAGGAGCTAGTGCACTCCTGCTCGTGGGGTATGCTATATATCCCTGTAAAGTAGCCACACGCCCACACGTGAACTAACCACCCCGGCCCCGGGGAGAGAGAGAGAGAGAGAGTATTGTGTGGCTCTCACACGTGCATACAAAATGGGTGAGATTCAAGGATTACTGAAAAGCTAGGTAGCCCTGCTGCGTGTTTGTGGAGAGGACCATGCATGCATCCAGCTAATATAAGCCCAGCCCAACCGGCTGGGCAGAAAGCACATGGCTGCTGCATGCGGGGCTCCCTCGGCTGCAAGCGTATGTTTGTTTCTTTGTTTTATTTCTGTCCAGCCGTCCAGGGCAGGGGCAGGGCCGAGTATACATACTGTACTAGTAAGTAGTATATCATCCCACTGCACTTGCATTTTTTTTGAACATAAAACTGTACTTGCATTTTAACCACCACATGCCAATGCATATGCAGATTGAGACAAAGCAAGCAAGCTGGGCAGTCCAGCGCAGCAGCAGGAGCACACTGCACTCGCTTTTATATATATATATAGAGAGAGAGGCCGGGATATATAGGATGATGGGTACGGTATTGTATTTTATCGATCATATTCTTATTTATTATCGGGACATGGGATAGCTAAGCTGCTAGCACTCTCCCTGCACGATCCGATCCAGTCCACTAAGTACTAGTTGTAGCTTTTGCATTTGCACGCCACTGCTAGTAGCTTCTTCCTTCATCATCCGATCCAGCACGCCGCGCCGGCCGGCAGGCGCGTCTGCACTGCAGTAATGGCTAATAGCAGCAGTGTCGTCGTCGGTGGCTGCGGCAGGGCGCTGCTCGCCGTGGTGGCACTCGCGGTGGTCCTGCCGGGCGGCGGCGAGGCGCTGAGCCTGGACCTGTACGACGAAACGTGCCCGGAGGCGGAGGCGGCGGTGACGACGGCCGTGCGGGAGGCCATGGCAAAGGACCGCACCGTGGCGGCCGGGATCCTCCGTATGCATTTCCACGACTGCTTCGTCAGGGTGGGTATAGTACTCTCTCTCTCGATCTCGCTCTCAGCAGCAGCAGCAGCAGCAGCAGCAGCATCTGCTCCTCACTGAATCTGATGAATGCATATACATAATACATATACATGCATGGCTGCAGGGCTGCGACGGGTCCGTTCTGCTGGACTCGACGGCGAACATGACGGCGGAGAAGGACGGCCCGCCCAACGTGTCGCTGCACGCCTTATATGTCATCGACAACGCCAAGAAGGCCGTGGAGGCGCTCTGCCCCGGCGTCGTCTCCTGCGCCGACATCCTCGCGCTCGCCGCAAGGGACGCCGTAGCGCTGGTAAATATGTAACCAGCTGCATGCATCTTTCATTTGTCCCAAATTTTACAATTCGTCATCATATTAATAACAAACAAATTCGACGGCCAGTCCGGTGGGCCTTCGTGGGTGGTGCCTGTGGGTCGTCGGGACGGTCGCGTGTCCCTGGCCAGCGAGACGTCGACGCTGCCGGGGCCGAGGGCCAGCTTCGAGCAGCTGAAGCAGGCGTTCCACGGCCGCGGCCTCTCCATCAAGGACCTGGTGGTTCTCTCGGGCGGCCACACGCTGGGCTTCGCGCACTGCTCCTCCTTCCAGGACCGCATCCACCTTGCCACCATCGGCGCCGCCCAGGACGCCGTCGACCCTTCCCTCGCCGCCCCCTTCGCCGCCTCCCTCCGCCGGGCCTGCCCCGCCAACAACACCGCCCGCGGCGCCGGCGCCGGCCTGGACGCCACCTCCACGGCCTTCGACAACACCTACTACCGCATGCTGCAGGTCGGGCGGGGCCTGCTGTCCTCCGACGAGGCGCTGCTCACCCATCCCAAGACGCGAGCCTTGGTGGCGCTCTACGCCGCGTCGCAGGAGGCATTCTTCAGGGCCTTCGCCAAGTCCATGCTGCGGATGGGCGGGATCAACGGAGGAGACGAGGTGCGAGCCAACTGCAGGCGTGTCAATTAATTGATCTCCCATTCAATCATTGTAGAATGTAATGTAGAGCTTCTCGCCTCCTCGGTCAATCAAAAAAAAAACGTAATGTGAGCTATCACAGCTCATCAGCATCATCTCATCGTCATCATGTAGTCAGTCAGTCTATGGGCCGGGCCGTGTCTGATGTGTAGGTAGGCCCACTCAAGAATTGGCGTTTGCCTAAGATCGTGCTAAAAGTTTGCTAGAGACGTGATGATACGTCGTAATTAATTATCGCAGCAAACTCTATTCCTAGAAATCCAAATAACATTAAACTGGCTACAAAAAACAAAAGCATGAATTAAAAAATAATTATTTTTAGGAGCTAAAATGAATTGGCTATGAATTTTTGAAGAACCAAATAGATCTAAATCAATTTTTGAGAATTGGAAAAATGTTGGACATATTCAAGCCCAAGTTGCACCATTTGAAGCTTATGACTCTTCTACTGTCGGTGACAAATCATAAATCAAAGGAGATGAAAGGCAGGGACGGAAAAGACAAAACAGAAGGAAATACAAAAATTACATATGAATTATTTACATGAATTTTCTAAAATACATGGGTAGGTATGGTGGGGCGGGTATAGATTTCTTCAGTGAGAAAAAAGGGGAGGGGCGGACCCATATCGTATTTTTTCACTCTGTCGCCATACAAATATGGTTAGGTGGGGCCATCATGAGGGGTATTGGGTTTTTTCGTTGGTCAAAAAGTTTTTAGATCTTTTTTTGTCTCGTGAGATTTGTTGGGACTTGTTTAACTTTAATTAATATATATAATCAGTAGGGGCAACCCTCCTGTTTCTTCAAAAAAAAATTTAGAAGAATTGGATCTTGTAGTATAAATATTACAGATATAGCAAGGGGGAAACGAGAAAAATTACGATTTGTGTGTGTGTGTGGATATATATCTAGCAGCTAGTGCAC